>JAOQMR010000009.1:22953983-23011989 GCA_027563865.1 Erythroxylum pelleterianum
TTAATTATAACAAACACATCCTTACAAAACAATGATACCCATTCCTCTAGTTTAGGAGAGGAATGGAGTATTACCCAAAAATGGGTAATCAAAATAAAGACCCTATAATCAAAGTCCCTTACCAAACTCAATCTTTCATTCCATACCCATTCCCTTCTTTTCATACCCACCAAACAAGCACCCCCTAAGGTTTTTACAGTTCAACTGGTTAAATCAATATGATTTTTTTAATTATTATATCGGTCGGTTGCTATTGTAATAATTATAATAAAATTGTCTTCAATTAAAAAGTTGTTTAATTAAATTTATCTTATTTGTTTTCGTGAAGATTATTCTACTTGTTCTCACATAAATTTTAATAAATACTCCCTCTTATTCAAAATAAAAGTCGTTTTAGAAGGATGCACACTTATTAAGAAAGCTAATGAAATGTTTGATATACCCTTATTAATTGCATGTTGAGCTGTCTTGAAAATATAATCTTGGTAATCAGGAAGTGAGAAATTAAAGGGTAATTTTGGAAGTAAAATTATAAACATGCATGAAAAGTCACAAACGACACTTATTTTGAATAATTAAAATCTATCTTAAATGACTTTTATTTTGAATAGAAAGGAGTATATTGCAGTTTTGGTCTTTCTTTACACTTCACTTAAACAACAACATTTAATAAAAACTTCGTTGATATGCAAGATCTGGAAAGGTTTAGTTGTACGCGATCCTACCCCTAATTAATACAAATGTTGTTTTGAAAAACCAACTCAAACCATCCTTATCCCTGACCCAATTTATTAGCAATTTTATGACAAAGTTAGAAGACAAAATGCATAGAAGATAAAGAAAAGGAAAGAAGAAAGATGTAAGTAAAGATTCATAAGACATTATTGTGGTAGTTTAGTAGCTACACTGCCTGATGATGACAATATGTACATAGTAAGTTCATGGAATGATATTACTTGTCTGCATTCTTTTCATTTTCCATTTTCTATAAGAATGAAATTATTGGATGAATTAATAATTTAAAATCAAATATTAGACTCGATCAATTCGTACAATTCAAAGTTAAAAAGTAAAAGGTACGAATATCACGTTACATCTTATCTTTTTTTTTTGAACACCCTACTTATAAGATGTAACGTCTTATCGTTTTTAAAATAGTATTATAGCACTTTAAATATTAATTGAGTTAATTTTCTCTATATCTTTTAATATAAGAGTTATAAATTTTGTCTATATCATATCACAACTAGACAATTTGAAATTATTACGTATTGATGTGATATTTAAAATTATGAATACTTGATTTTCACTTTAGTATTTCACAATAGGTCTAAATAAGTCTTTGTTGGTATATATATGTTGTACTTTTCAAGATGCAATGAGTACGACTTTAGTAACATTAAGGTGCAATGAATACTATTTTAGTAACGTTAAGGTACAAAGTGATATTAAAGATAACGAGATGGAATTACTTAAATTTCTTAGAAAATATTGAGATTCAAATCACTCATTTACAAAACACATCCTCATTCTTTACAGCGTGAAAAGATTGAAGAAACCGCACTCTACCATAACTTTTCCCCTGAAGAGGAGCAAAAGCTAAATGAAAGTAAAAAGGTTATCATACAAATTATATTATATAAACGAATGTTACTTATGCTGGACAGTTCATCTCTTCACTTATGCAGACCAAAAAGCATTACTAAGTTATACTTTCGAGAGAAAGATTCAATATTCTTATGGTAAAGTAGAGTTTTTTTTTTTTATGGGAGACGAACACAATTACACAATAGGTTGGGGGAAACTAAGTCCCGACAAATCCTCTAGCAGGATGTGGTGGCACCCAATGGGTGGAGTAGGAAAAAAAGTAACACCGATATCAAAATGACTGGCGTAGTTAGCTAGCCAATCCGCACATCTGTTGCTCTCTCGGTAAATGTGCCGATAAACAACAGTCCAGTTCCTGGTGATCATCTCATGAATACTCCGAACAAGATGGTGGAGCATTAACACATAATCATGCTTTATAAAGCATTCCTTAGTTCAATCCGTTGAGCTTTCTTCATCGTTTGGTAAAACCTTGTATAGGTCTTCATCATCTAATAGCTTCAAGCTACTCGGCTTTTCTTGTTTTAAGGAATATGATATTTGTATTAGACATTAATAATAGGAACTATATTAATCAATCTAGCCCGACGTTATTGTTTTTGTTAAGTTTGCCGATATAGCTTGCCACATGTTTCAAAAACCTTAATTAATAATATACGTCAGCCAAAATTAACACAACAAATAAAGATTAATGAAACCATATCGTTTAATCAAATAATTAAAATAATGTCGTTGTTTAAAAATTACCTAAATAAGATTACGCAACTCGACGACCTTAAGCTTTGATTTCAGTTTTTCCCTTCGTTTTCAATTTGTTCTCGATGCTCTCATCTTTTGATTTTCAAATTACGCAGCATCGATACCCTCATATTAAGGAAATAAGGAGACCAAATTAAAAAAGAAGAACTTACTAGTGTAGTACCCAGTAATGCGAGAATAGTTTGAGACATTAGAAGAACAAACAAAAAACAAAGGACTAAGGGCATCAGGAGAATAACAGATAAAGTTGGGCTAAAAATTAAAAGTTTGAATATTTTATTATCATTTTTTAAAGTTTGAGCTAGACTTGACCAAAATTAAAAATTTAGACATTTTATTGCTACTTTATAAAGTTCGGGTTATAATTAAAAAATTGACAAAATTTTACGCTTTTTTTTAATAATTAACCCTAATTTTATTGGACCTTTCATCACATACTCAACGTGCATTAACAAACTCTATTTACTTCACTAAAATTCAACTTATTGAACTTGATTCTGTATTAGTTACTTTATTATCTTTTACTAAATAAAAATTTAACTTTAAAATTATTAATTAATAATAATTAAAATTCCAACAATTTAAAATTATGACTGGAATATATTATTTAATTAATAAACAATTTAACTTATCCGCACTTATATATAAAATATTTAGGTAAGATAGTGCATACATAGTTCTTGTCAAATTAATCATCCCCCCTCTTATTCACTAAGATACTGAAGACACAAAGCGAAACATTAAAGACATGATTACATGTAGCTTTAAACCCAATGAAACGAGACAAATTTCACAAACTTTGGCTTTCACTTATTGTAATGATCTTTCCTTTGTCTAGTTTGATAATTTAAAAGAAGGAAGACGACAAGTGTAGGAGAGATTATAGCTTCTTGTTAAAGTGTTAAGCCTTATATGAATATAAATATACATGTGCAAGAAGAGACAAGTCGACATTGATTAAAGTGGAATAAAGTGGGGATAAGGGACATGATAAGTATTGCATAGTTATGATCGTACATAGGTTAAATCAAATTTATATTCCGGAATTGCTACTTTTCACATGTATGTATATTAATTAAGTGAACATAATCAACGATTCGAAATTATGAAAACTCTTTTTAGTTTTCGTTTTAATAATTTAAATCAAATTTGATTAGTTCATGTTGTTAGAAAGTCTAACTCACCCCAAAAGTTAGCTTAAGAGGGGGAGGTTTACACACTATTATAAATTATTGAATGCTCTCATACTTGTCCGATGTGGGATTCCTGACAGACCCCCTCAGCCCAGAGCAGGGCTGGACATGTGATGGGCATATTGAGCAAAGGGACAGGACCAGGCACTATTCCAAACCATTAAGACAAGCAGGCTCTGATACTATGTTAGAAAGGCCTAACTCACCCCTAAAAGCTAGGTTGAGTTATTGTATTAATGATATTTGATTAATTCACGTTAAAGTATATTTCATTCTAAGAGAAGATTTTTTTGAAAATGTAAATGATATTTTATGGGCATTTTTAATAATATCAATTATCATTCTTATTTTGAAATTTCTAATTTTCAAAATTTTATCTACGATTATCAATGAGCCTATGAAACTTTCTAACTAAAAACTAAAAAAATCGATAATTTCGAAGATCGTATAATTTTTCTAAAATTACTTAAATTACTTAAGAGATATATGTCTTTTACTCCCTTCGATTCATAATAAGTGTTGTTTTAGATACATTTTAATTATTCAAAATAAGTGTCATTCTTGACTTTGTATGCATGTTTATAATTTTACCTCCAAAATTAACCTTTAATTTCTCTCATATCTTAATTACACATATTACACAGATTATATTTTCAAGGTACTTTAACATGTAATTAATAAGGGTATATCAGACATTTCATTAACTTTCTTAATAAGTGTGCATTCCTCTAAAATGACACTTATTATGAATCGGAGGGAGTACGAGTTTAGATCACTTGTTTTCGTTACTTTATGCCTACCCTATCTTACGAGCATCATCCATCTATTCAATTGACCTAAAATTTTAACTCCTAACTTTAAGACGGTGAAAACTCTTACGACTATGGTATAATTAAGTAACATACTTTGATGACTAGGACGGAGATTTGATCCTTGGATCTTAGTGTGATTCGTCACCATCTTAGTGGCTGCTTCAAAAATCTCAAACTAGTCAATTACATGGTCTAAACTGTTGCTGACTTTGTTCAACTTTTTGGTTGATCAAATGATTCCAGGGAGCCGTCCTCTCGATGCATTGGTCGGCAAAGGCTGCACTTCTTCGACTCATAAAGGAAGGGTAGAGCCTTGTGATCGACAAATGGAGGCATTGAACAGACATGAGAGGGCCTATCTTGATATGGAACTCTTCCATAAATACGTGTTTATGGGGCAGCTTGATTGAATCATCAGTGATAATTATGTCTTTGGTCTGTTTCTTTAGTTAGTGGTTTGGTCGGTTTCTCGTTCGCTTCTAGAAATTGAGAAGGAGGGATTAGGTTTTTCACCACAAAACACAAAATGGGAAGAGTTCACACTTCCAAGTCCATGCCCACGTCATCATAATAAAAGATGAAACTCAGTGCAATATCTACTCATTATAAACATGAAGGTTACAATCCTGAAGCCATTAAAACGACACCTGTTTGTGATGATCTGTGTCAAGTTCTTTATATATGTACTGTTACTGTCAAACTAAGGGGTTATGGAGGCTCTACCACTTGACTAGTCAATGCATGCCTTGTTCAAGTTGCTTCCCAACTGATATTTCTTTTTTTATCATGTCATTTTCATCGTAGTTATTTAGGCGGCCTTTTCTCTTGACTATTACATGAAACAACTCAGGGTCTTCCTCAGAAAAAGTGAATACATACAATTTACCTCTGTTTAGTTTACCTCGTTTACCATGTCACTCGGGAACGAATTATGAAACCCGAATCCCCCATTTTCCTTTTTCATCAGAGAGTGAATGCTGTAACAAGATTTGAGTTCTGGTGAATCCACCCCTTTTCCCTAAAAATCGAACCTTTTGTTCAAATTTCTGCAGAGAGTACATGAAATCTATATGTAATTGGAAAATTCCGTCTGTCAGGCCTGGGAACTTACTGAGAATGCTAAAATCCAAGGAGGAAGTGAAAGATGCCTCCTTCCAGGACTGCACATCAGCCACTTATCAGTAGTGCTCGGCGTGCAAGTTGCCACAAAAAGTTAATAAGCAATAATTGGAGAGTATCTGTAATTTAAATGCACGTAGGAACAAATAAACATCAGAATCATTCAAACCTATCCAAATGCGGGGAGTGGGAACTAAAAACGATTAAAACAAGCAGTAAACTGCAGAATACTTAGCCTGTCAGGGTCTTCTTCCTCCAACCTGTCATTTCCCGGTTTCACTTACTTAACCTTCTGGCTAGTGAAATTGTAAAACCAGTCACATTCAGCTTCCCATAAAGCACACAGTTCACGTGTTCAATGGACCCCAGAAGATCCCACCTGGCCTCAAGTAATCAAAGAGATGTCCCATTGTCCCTCTCATCCGATCTCAAAGTAGATACGATGGCTTACATTCCGACATCTATTAGATTCATGAAGAACACAATCTATCATCAGTCATGAGCGTGTAAGACATGAGTAATGGGCATGCTTGTCAATGGAGGCGGAGAATTGGACATATAGGCTAAGCCATTTACTTTTTACTAAAAATGGGAAAAGTATCCTTAACAATGCTAAAGATAAAATTTTCTAAGACATATTTGTCTTTAGTGGAGAAGGTGAGACTGTAGTTGCAACTGTTAGAAAAAGTGCAAAGATTTGTGAAATCTTTCTTTCTTGTGCCTTTTTCTCTTCACCTTGGAATCCATGTGATGGCTTTTCTTATAAACAAGAAAGAGAACTCAAAAAGGAGAACCCCATAGAAGATCCTGAAACTCTTCTACCCAAGTAGGCAGTCTTCATACGGATTCTCTCAAATGAATATTAGTTGACTCAGCCACCTTCATACCCGCCTTTAAATTTCTCCTCAACCCTTTATTTCCTTGGCTCTTCCATACCTTTCATTCTGCTTTTGGTTCACAAACAGAACAGATACCAGCTTAAAACTCCTAACAGAAAAATGAGATACCCGTTTGCATCCTTTCTCACAAAGAATAACATGCTTTTCTGGAGAAGCATTATGTTCATGTTCCTTACCTGCATAAGCATACGAACACAATTTTGTTGTTCCAGCAACCCTTATTCGTTGAGAACACTTGCCATTAATGGACACCTCACATTTGATGAAGTTCATGATGCAGCCAAAGACTTTGGCAATAGGTTACAAATGCTACCCCTGGCGGTATTACATCCAAAATCAGTTTCAGATATTGCCACCACAATAAAGCATATTTGGCAATTGGGCTCTGATTCTGAGATCACAGTTGCTGCAAGAGGTCATGGCCACTCACTCCAAGGTCAGGCACAAGCTCACCGTGGAATTGTTATCAACATGGAAGCACTCCGGAGCCCTGAAATGCATTTTTACACTGGGATGGCACCATATGTAGACGTCTCAGGTGGTGAGTTATGGATAAATGTCCTGCACGAAAGCCTGAAGTATGGATTAGCTCCAAAGTCGTGGACAGACTACCTACACTTAACCATTGGGGGAACTCTGTCCAACGCTGGGATTAGCGGGCAGGCATTTCATCACGGTCCTCAGATAAGCAATGTCTATCAGCTGGAAGTCGTCACAGGTTTGTTAAACATCATATATGACTAATAATAGTTCGCATCAATGAAAATAAGGCCAGGTTCAAGTGACAAAAGTTCATAGTAAAGTCAGGTTATGAAATTACATTAGACTTTTGTTCTATGAAAGATATCATAACAGTGGCCGTAATTTCATTTTTAAGATATAAACACAGGTAAAGAATATCTATGTGCAAGCAAGTACAAACTTGTGCATGCATGTGATGTACATATATATCTCTATATATACGTTATAGAATTCCTGTGCACAGAGTAAATTCTTATCAAGCGATGACTGCACGTAGGAAAAGGAGAGGTCCTAAATTGCTCAGAGAAGCAGAACAGTGACCTATTTTACAGTGTTCTTGGAGGACTTGGTCAGTTTGGAATCATCACAAGGGCCAGGATATCTCTTGAAGCAGCACCTCAGAAGGTAAACATATGAACAATAAGACTAATCATAAAGTTCTAGATATAGAACTAGTAAAAGATTTAAAACTTCTGCGGTATGGTGCTAACTACATCTCTCAAAAATCTTGATATTATGGATAGGTGAAATGGATTAGAGTTCTCTACTCAGATTTCAAAACATTTGTCAGAGATCAGGAGCGTTTAATAGCATCAGATAATGCATTCGACTACATTGAAGGATTTGTCACAATTAACAGGACTGGCCTCCTCAACAACTGGAGGTCATCGTTTGATCCTCAAGACCCAGTACAGGCTAGTCAGTTTAGGTCGGACGGAAAAACTTTATTCTGTTTAGAACTGGTCAAGTACTTCAACACTGATGAAACAAAGAAAGTCAATGAGGTAATCTGAAACGGCCCATCATGTGGTGGACTTCTTGAATCATTTAAGAAGATTAATATATATATTTCTGGAGAAAAGATAACAGAATGGCATTTAAATGTATGTTTTACCATGCAGGACGTCACTAACCAACTGTCCCAACTTGGGTATATCAAGTCAACACTATTTCTAACAGAAGTCTCATACGTGGAGTTCCTAGACAGAGTCCATGTATCTGAGATCAAACTGCGGTCAAAAGGCTTGTGGGAAGTTCCACATCCGTGGCTCAATCTTCTTATCCCCAAGAGCAAAATACAAGCTTTTGCAGTAGAAGTTTTTGGAAATATACTTACAGAAACCAGCAATGGCCCCATCCTCATTTACCCGGTCAACAAATCAAAGTAACAATCTCAGAGGCTCCTAAATAATATCAACTTATTTCGTTGAATTATCAGACCATTGTACACTGGTTAATCTGCTGTTCCTGATTTCAGGTGGGACGACAGAACATCTGCTGTTATTCCTGAGGAAGATATTTTCTACTTAGTGGCATTTCTTTCCTCTGCGGTACCCTCTTCCACGGGAACTGACAGCTTAGAATATATCTTAAATCAAAACAGAAGAATTCTAGAATTCTGTGAAACAGCAAATCTTGGGGTAAAGCAATATCTGCCCCACTATACCACGCAGGAAGAGTGGCAGGCCCACTTTGGCCCACGATGGGAAGTTTTTGTCCAGAGAAAATCCACCTACGACCCTTTGGCGATACTTGCTCCAGGCCAAAGAATATTTCAAAAAGCAATACCTTTCTCGTGACAGTGAACATGTTTTGGTGTTCCAAAGCAAAAGGTCCAGCAGGTGGGGAACGTCTCTGTGAAAATAGATTAGTATGCAATCTTCTGATATGCAAGTATAAGCAGCAGCAGCTAAATTATTCATCCCAGGAAATAGATCATATATATGAAATCTCAATTCAAGTTATAAAGGGCACTTAATAGAAGCAACCTAAGGATGTATATAATGATTCTGTAAACAAAGGTATCGAGTATTACCTGCATGGAATACAATTTTTGAAAGCAACTTCTGACACAGTTTCCTACATGGAGGTATGACATTTGCACATAACAAATGAAAGGCTACATTGAGGGCTTACTTATCATACATTTCAAATTGACTACAAGCAAAGAGAAGCATTCAGAAAGAATATAGTAACAAAACCATCATTGGGTGATTCGAGGAGTAACCAAATTGCCAGTATTGAACTTGATTAATTTTTCCGGCATCTAATCTGTCCAACAACATAATGCCAGATATAGCTACTTCCAAGAATTCATTTATTAAACAGATTAACCATTGCTTTCAGCCGCCATTCAATCAATCCATAAGAAATGGCATCCTATACTTGCTCCTGAGAAACTAACCCTTTGATTTCAGACTATTCGCACTAAGAGGATCTAGATAGCTGCATAGGTAGGGTATCCATGTAACAAGATTCAACAGGTAATTATTATGTACCTAAGTCGTTCATTTTGTAACATCTTACAGAAACAAAAGAGAAAAGGAAAAGAGTGCACAACAAAGTGTTGACATTCATAAGCCTCTTCGTGTCCAATTTTTAAACATGCTGAGACTAACTTGAAACAGAATCCTTCACATGCTTGATGATGCATTCCTCAAATATCTTTCTCGGGACGTGGTATATAAAAGTAAATAGTTAAAGTCACACCAAAGGAATAAGAACTCAGAATCTGGGGCTAGTCCAGCACATCTGCTTTTGTTATAAAAGATAGTTATGAAGACTATATCTTCACACTTTCAACTGCGTTCTACCGTTCACTCACTGAAGTATATGGTGTTGAAAATTGAAAAAGCAACAAAAAGGTCATTCACTGACAGAATCAACTCAAATCAAACCTCTCATCATTGTAACATTGACATACGTAAAAGTGATGAATAAAGAATCAACTATTTAGAAAAGAACTATGAAGCAGAAACAGCTTCAAGTCTTACAACTACCCTATGAACTTCCCAAGATTGGAGCTAATGTTGCAAACATTCAAAGGATGGGGACAACACAAATGGTGGATGTTCTAGCATTGAAATTCCACAGTGATAGGTGCGTTTGGTTAAGATTCTTCCGATGAAAGCTCCGCAGTTACATTTCATCCATCCAATTACTTTAAGATACAGCAAGTCTGTAACTTTTTTTTTTTTTGGACAGAAACAGGTTACATCAGAAAATTCATCTTGCTTATAGGAAAATTGTGTTCACAGAATAACAGAAAAGCATGTTAGATTAAGTATATCAATATTGCATTCATCAATTACCGTCTCCATTCCTTAGTGACTGAAAAACGAGGCATGTGAATTAATTCAAATATCAAAGCATCTATCATATTGCATAATAGATGATTGAGCCTTCCAAAGTAATTCATGGAATTCTTAATTCACAAATCCAATCTGACAAGGAAACAGCCAATGCTAGCAACTTTTTCGACACCTTTTACCTCTGCCCTTCCAGAATCCGCAAAAAGCCATATTCAGTGAAAAGAAAAAAACAGAAGTCCCTTATTCTTCCTATTTGAGCAAAACAAAAGTCGAACTGTACTCAACTTTGAATATAATCAATGTCAGGAACTGATAAGAAACAATAAAAAGAAGATATTGTTGCTCTCCCACCCCACTCCCTGATTGCAAAATCTAGCATCCTTTTCTGGAGATATCCCACTAGCTCTTAGTAAAACATCTCATGATTTTTCCCACTATAAGGCTGTTGACAATTAACAGTATAACAATCATCAAAAGCACTCTCAAGATACCCCAACCAATATAAGCTAATGAAGAAGTACAAAGACCCGAGATAGATGTCTCATTCTAAGAGAACACAACCCTCGAAGCATTAAACACAGATATGATCAGCAATTGCAGAGGCCTAAACCAAGCTCCAATTTCCTCCGTAGAGAACAATTTGTCTGCTAATAATTCAAGAAAGAAACATTACCACACAAATGCAACGTTTTTCATGAATATCGCACAACCACCATCTTCGACAACTTAATGGCCTAATCCCAACCCCAAGTACCTGTTTCACACGCATCAACAATCAGCAATCTGTTAATAGAAAATCCGTTTTTGAATTAACTCAAGTAGCTTAATTTTCCTTACCTGAGACTTTAGCATTAAGGATTGGCGCCAATTGTTGCTCCATGAAGCCACAAACAGCATGAAACAGGCGTGAACACCTTCTCTAACGTAAGGAATCCGTTACTGGCGACCATAACAAGATCAATTCTCTCGGAGTGAAACTGTTTTCCTGTTTCTTGAAGACATTTTAGTTGTCGACTACGAAGCGAATTGTACCCGCAAAGCCAATTCGCAGTTGGGCCCTGTTTGGACTCTGGTCTAAGGTTAAATTCGTCCTGGTGTGGGCTAGCCTAATCTCGGGTTTAACTTTCAATCTGTGGACCTAACATCAAGTACCTAAGCCCATAGTACTTGATTCATAATATTTTTTAGACTATATTTTTAATTATCTTATTTATGTATTTTTTAATGAATTGATTTAGATTTATTTAAATTAAGTTTTGAATAAAATAAACATATTTTAATTTTAGAAAATTTAAAATTGACTCAATAATATGAGTTTAAATTTCTTAAATATATTTGAAATTTAAAAATTAATTTACACCTGTTCAAAACAAGTTTCGATCAAATTCGAATATAATATAATTTAAAATTTTTAAATTTGACTCAATAATATAATTTTGAATTTTTTTTTATATTTTTAAAATTTAAACAGGGTTAAATTTTTAATGAAATGATTTAGACATTTTCAAATTAAGTTTGAACTTAAACAACAACGACGACGATGACGACGACAGTACTCAACAGAAATTTCGCTGAGACGTAGAGTCCGAGAAGGTTCAATAATACGTAACTTTATCTCTAACTAGTAGAGAGGTTCTTTCTAAATGACCCATATGAGTTTCAACTTAACTTACATAGAATTTATTTTAAAAATTAAATTAAATTCAATAATATGAGTTTAAACCTCATATTTTTGTTAAACAAATTGTTTTAAATGAAATCAAAAGCTTTTTTAAACTTGTGAGTTAGAATTACATTCTAGCTTGAAAGAGTTGGCCAATTTGATTATAATAAAAATATTATTTATTTAAAACTTAGTCGAATTTTGAATGACCCAATTATTTGAAAATTCTGAAGTCAATTAAGCCTTAAAGAAAAAAGAGTCAAACTAAACTCGACTCTAGGATGACAATGGGTAGGAGCGGGCCAAATCTTGCTCAAGTCCAATACCTAATCAACCCCAGAGAATTAGGCATAAACCTAAGCCCAATCAGACCTGAGCACAAGTCCAACACGACACAAGACAGTCAGACTCGAGCTTTAGCCCGATTTAGGTCGATCCAATAAGATCTTTTTGTAATTATATGGAGCCTCAAATTGAGCCGGACTTGACCTATTGACTTTAGCCCATAACGACACAAGCTAGAACCAAACTCAAATATCATCCATACTCGAGTCATAGGTTATCCAGCTCAGTCCATTACCTTCTCTACTCAGCCCGGCCTTGACCCATTGATTTTGGGATGGAATGACCCAAGTTGGAGCTAGACTCAAATACTATCTCTACTCAAGTGATAGGTTATTTGACTCATTCCAATACTATCCCTACTTAGTCTAGCCTGCCTTCAGACCCAATCAACTCAGGACTTAGCCATCGACTTTGGGTTAAAATAGGCCAAGCTGGAACTAGATTCAAATAGCATCCCTACTTGAGCCATCGGCCTAAACCTAAGCCCAAGCCTAATCAGAATTGAGCCCAATTCCAACACGAAACAAGGCAGCTAGACTCAAACTTTAGCTCGATTTGGCTCGATCAGACAAGATCTTCTTGCAATTATGTGGAGCCTCAAATTGAGCTAGACCTGACCTATTGACTTCAGCCCAGAATGACACAAGCTAGAGCCAGACTCAAATACCATCCCTACTCGGGTCATAGGTCGTCCAGCTCAGTCCATTACCTTCTCTGCTCAGCCCGACCTTGACCCGTTGATTTTGGAGTGGAATGGGCCAAGTTGAAGCCACACTCAAATACTGTCCCTACTCGAGTCATAGGTTACCTGACTCATTCCATTACCATCTCTACTTAGTCTAGCCCGCCTTGAGACCCAATCAACTTAGGACTTACCTATTGACTTCCGGTTAGAATAGGCCAAGCCAAAATCAGACTCAAATACCATCCTTGCTTGATTCATATGTCATCTGACTCGATCTATTAATAACTCTATTCAGCTCGATCTAACCTAAAGTTCGGTCAATTTAGGTCTGACTTATTAGCTTTGGATTGGAATAGCCAATCTGAAACAAGACTCAAATAACATCCCTACTCGAGCCGGTGGCCGTCTGTCTTGGTCCATTACCATCTCTGCTTATATCTTACCTTAATTGAATGTGCCAACGACTAAAGTATCAAAGTTAGTTGGACGTTCCATCTAATAATTTTCCCCATCAATAACAGCCCTGTCTTCAAGAGAGAGCACACGATGACCCAACCTCATCACGCATTTTTACTTAATGTTTTGCTCTTCTTATATACTATCTCCGTTCTTCTCCTTGTTCATCGTCTCTGTTCAGTCACTACTTCCAAGGAACGTATCCCAAATTTTGGTTCTCTGTTGCGCTACTGTTTCGCTATACGAGGGCAGAACATTGCGCTTTACTACTGTTTCGTTCCCTCCATTTCAGGACACTGTTTCTTATCAAGTGTATCATCAAGCTTCGTTTGTGTCGAGTTGGTATTGACTACCCATTTTTGTATTTGGTGGGAGTGGAAAGTTTCTGACGTAACCGGAACTAAACACAACCCGCATCACCGCGTTGTGGAAACCGACAGAGGGAGGTTGGTTTTACCTTCGGGCCCTTTTTGTTCGGCATTGTTTCGTTTCTGTTTGACTGATTTGGTGGGGTTAGATCACCAAAGTTGTTGACTGAGTTATCAAAGTTGGCTTCTTGACTTTTTTCTTCTGCGAGTTACTTATCTGGGTTCTTTTGCCTGCTTGATGCTAATGGATAAATGATTCGAACTCTTGCGGCGAAATAACCCATTTTAAAAATAGTCTTCTCTAGCTATGTGTTACAGAGTTTTGAAAGTTTTGGGTCAATGGTCAGCTGAGAAGGACTGGTTTGGTGACAAACTTCACCTGCATAATCTTTTTGGATTATCTTAAGGAAGGTATATATTGTTTTTGCTTCCATGCGCTTTGGTAGAGTTTGAAATTGGGTTGTTTTGTGGCATATAGTGGTTGGTTAAAAACTGCTTTATTAGGACATAATAAAAGGGTTCTTGTGTTGGCATTGGTAATTGAAAGGAGAAGATGATTGAAAATATTCGAGTTGTAAATAATGTTGTTTATTCAAATGGGTTAACTCAAAATTGTCAGAACTTGAATGGCTCCATAGAACAAAAGCTTGATGAGCTTCGAGCCTTAATGGGTAAGGCAGAAGGTGATCCGTTGAGGATAGTAGGAATTGGGGCTGGTGCTTGGGGCAGTGTCTTTACTGCTTTATTGCAAGATGGCTATGGTCATCTAAGAGAAAAGGTTCTGATAAGGATTTGAAGGAGGCATGGTAGGACGGTTGATAAGGCCACTGCTGAACAGTTGTTCGAAGTGATAAATTCAAGGGAAGATGTCTTAAGAAGATTGATTAGGCGTTGCGCCTATTTAAAGTATGTTGAGGCAAGATTAGGTGACAGAACTTTGTTTGCAGATGAAATTTTGAAAGATGGCTTTTGCTTGAATATGATACAGACCCCTCTTTGCCCGTTGAAAGTCGTGACCAACTTGCAGGAAGCTGTTTGGGATGCTGATATTGTCATAAACGGATTACCATCAATTGAAACAAAGGAGATCTTTGAGGAGATCAGTTGGTATTGGAAGGAAAGGATTACTGTGCCAATAATAATCTCTCTGGCTAAAGGTGTAGAGGCAGAGCTGGATCCAGAGACACGCATTATAACTCCCACATAAATGATCAATCGAGCAAGTAATATCAAATTCCTTTATTTATTTTGCATAATTAAGCATTTTATTGGTCCATTTATGTATGGATTTTGTACCTATTGTTGTTGCTAACATCGTGCGTTTCAGCTGGAGTTCCAATGGAGAACATTCTCTATCTTGGAGGACCCAACATTGCTGCTGAAATTTACAACAAGGAATATGCTAATGCTCGAATATGTGGAGCCGAAAAGTGGAGGAAACCATTGGCAAATTTTTTGAGACAACCTCACTTTATAGTATGGGATAACGGTGATCTTGTTACTCATGAAATTATGGGTGGCTTGAAAAATGTCTATGCCATTGGAGCTGGTAGGGTTTGCCTCCTCATATGTTGAACTTGTAGATTGAATTAATTATTATGTCTAAACCTTGTATTGCTGATGGGTGAGCCTTGAAACATGAAATAGAGTGGCATTTTTCTTCCCCTGAACAATGTTAGCATCTTTTTAGTTGATTTTCATCTGATAGTTAAGAGGGGAATTACTCGTCCGATTATATCATTTGGAAATGGTGTGTAGTCTTCAACAGGGTAGTCTTTTCCTTGCTGACGTCAAATCTCAAATTTACAGGGATGGTAGCTGCTCTAACCAATGAGAGTGCAACCAGTAAATCCGTGTACTTTGCACACTGCACATTAGAGATGATATTTATCACACATTTGTTAGCAGAAGAACCTGAAAGGCTTGCTGGCCCGCTGTTGGACGATACTTATGTTACCTTACTTAAAGGTCGTAATGCATGGTATGGTCAACAGTTGGCCAAAGGGGAGTTGACCCTTGAGATGGGTGATAGCATCAAGGGTAAGGGGATGATTCAGGTATTGATTTTGCCTCTCCTATTTATGGTGAATAGGAATGCTCTAGCTTGTTAAACTATAATGATGTTTCTTCTGATTTGAATAGTCCATGGATAAATCTTAGGCCTTGATCATCTTTTAGTCATCTTCTCAGACTAATTTGATGGTTTAACCTTGAAGAATCACTTAAGACTTCTACCACTGCCATTGCAGGGTGTCTCTGCAGTGAAAGCATTTTATGAGCTGCTTAACCAGTCTTCATTAAGTGTCCTACATCCTGAAGAAAACAAGCCAGTAGCTCCGGTTGAGCTTTGCCCCATATTGAAGATGCTATATAAAATTCTTATATCAAGGTATTTTCTTGCCTTTATTATTTCAAATAAATTCATTTGTTCATCTCAAACATCAACTTATCCTTTTATTAGATTTTCTGCCTCAAGTCAAATGGCATGAACCTGACTTTGCATAAGATGCTCATCCATTCTTTTCAATTCATTGCCAAGTAAGGTCTAGAGGTGCACTCTGATTCATTTAATATTTTTGCCCCTTCAGGGAGTTTCGAGTGAAGGCCATCCTTCAAGCCCTAACAGATGAAACAATGAACGATCCAAGAGATCGTATTGAGATTGCACAATCCCATGTTTTCTACAGACCATCACTCCTTGGTCAAAAACCTTGATCACATAGGCATTCTTTTTTCTGTGGTCAACAACGTATACATACATGTAACAAAATAGCAAGTTTGGATTTCAAAACTTCACAATTGGTTACTAAACACTCTGAAGTGGCAATCAAATATTGTTCCATGTCATTCCTTCATTCGTTGAACTTGGCTTTGTTTGCCAGCAAAGAAGCTTCCATTTTAGCTTACATGAGTTGCAGGTGTCTCTGAGTTTAAGGATACAAGTGATTGCAGTGAAGTTGCTGGGGAGCATGTAACTTTTAGACGTCTAAAATGGATGAAACTTTGTTGTATGGAATTAGAATTTTGGTCAAGCTTCAAGGGTTTTAGGCCCTGATATTGTCTAATGAAACTGTCCGTTTTTACTGTATTGTATAAGCTCATCATTCAATTCGGAAATATGACGAATTGGGATTAAAGCACTCTGGAATTGATGTTTTACTTTAGCAGAGGATGAGAAGATTGTACGGTTTAAATGGTTATAAATAGAGAAAAAGAGATGAATGGAAATACTGAAGCTGATGGAGAAAGGCTCCTCAGACAAGTGTTCTATTTATATCAGAACAAAAGAATCACGATTATCTAAGGATCAGAATTTGTAAATATAATCCTGAAAATACTTAATAAACCTTTCTGATCTCGAGAAAAACATGAAATGTCATGAATTTAAAGACCCTGTTTTTAACTTCAAACATAAAATTTTCCTAAAGAGATTGTAATAGTGTAGAATTTATGGATGCAAATGATGGTTCCAAGTTTGTCATTCCTGTGCAGGATATTGCTTGAGAGATGAATGAAACACCATTACATGGAGATCCATGAAAGGTCAAGGTGCCATAAGGTTTCGATGATCAAGATAAGTGTGGTCCATCAGG
The DNA here is from genome assembly GCA_027563865.1 of Erythroxylum pelleterianum. Classification (NCBI taxonomy): domain Eukaryota; kingdom Viridiplantae; phylum Streptophyta; class Magnoliopsida; order Malpighiales; family Erythroxylaceae; genus Erythroxylum; species Erythroxylum pelleterianum. The sequence continues at coordinate 22,971,317 of JAOQMR010000009.1, forward strand.
TTTCAAGCCATTTCTGGGCCACTTGGAAGAGGTTGGTAACCATCATTTTGCTTCTGAACTTCACTGCATTTGCTTACTTTAACAGGAATGCATTTCAGGATCACAGCAACAGGTAAGCTTGCTGCTCCAATTAGGACACTAATCAACCATAACTTCCAGTTCAGGTGCACAGTACTAGCGAACGTGCCTAGCAACTCTACTATCACAATTTGAAAAGCAACTGTGGCGAACATAACACCCAAGAAAACCCAGCTCTCCAGGACACCTCTGAAGACATTTATCTTCTCCATATCTCGGCTGTTTACTTCATTGAACACCTGATATAGAAGTAAAGATTAGCATTACTGAAACAAGTTAAAGGAGAAAAGCATATCATCTTGAGATCTAACTATGGAAACCTGGCAAAAAACGAAGGCGTTGAATATGACAGTGTTTAAGGTAATTGTAGCATCAGAACCAGAGAGCTTTAGAAGCCGTTTCCCATCAAATTGGAGGATCACAAGTACAATGATCTGATAAATGCTCTGTCCTATGATGTTCCTCCACATAACCCTGGTGATGAAACGTGCATTCCTACCGATTGGAGGTCTTTTCATTAGTCCCTCATAAGGAGGCTCTGTAGCTAATGCCAATGCTCCGAGAGTGTCCATTATCAAGTTCACCCATAGCAACTGAACAGTGGTAAGCGGAGCATTTCCTGATCAAAGGTGTAAATTTAGAAACATATCATGAAATTTTTCTTGCAACTGAGACTGAAGTAGCATAATTTTCAGATTTCTGAGCAAGAACTACTCCAAGAGAAGGGAACTTTGAGAAGAAGAGGGATATGCACGAACCTGTGATGCATGCAGAAATGAAGTTTAACATAAGAGCAACAACATTTACTGTTAACTGGAACTGTACAAATTTCTGAATATTTATATAAACTGATCGACCCCATTTGGCGACATTCACTATAGTTGAGAAATTATCATCCATTATGATCACATCAGCACTCTCCTTTGCAACCTGCAGGTGATAGTTTGAGAAAAAAAACTGATATTGAAGCTTAACTTAAGAATAAAACAATTCCAAGATTGCAAATTCAGGAGTTGAATAAACCTCTGTGCCTGCTATTCCCATAGCAAGACCAATGTCCGCCTCAGCCAGAGCCGGAGCGTCATTAGTTCCATCGCCGGTAACAGCAACAACATCTTTAAACACATGCCTCAATTTCGTCACCAGTGTGTGTTTGTCTAAAGGTAAAGATCGTGCCATAACCTGCATTTCATAACTTAAGACATCTCAAGAAAAGCTTCACTCAGTTAATAGAGATCAAGAATGTTGAACAGTTGCCAAGACCTGAAGTTTCGGTATTATCTCTTCCATTTCCTGAGGGCTTTTTTTGCGAAAATCTGGCCCTTCAATTGCCAAACCATCAGCTGTCAGGATCCCACATTCTCTAGCTATGGCTTTTGCAGTATTAATGTTGTCTCCAGTAACCATACGAACAGAGATCCCAGCAGCTAAACAAGTTTGAACAGCCTCCTTAACTCCAGGACGTACTGGATCCTTAATACCAACAACAGCTACTAGTGTGTAGTTATCTTCAGGAATACTATCACCATTGTTTCCCATATCTTTAAACGCCAAGCACAGGGTTCTCAAAGCTTGGCAGGCAAACTCATTAATGACATCTGATATTCTCTTTCTGTGTTCTTCAGATAATTGCACAGATTTACCATCATTACTTATAACCTTGTCACACATTTTCAGAATTATTTCTGATGCACCCTTGCAGAACGCTCGAAACCCACCACCATTTTGCAGAGAAACAAGAGTAGACATCTTTTTTTTGACAGAATTGAATGGTTCAACTTTTATTATATCAGATTCCCTGCGATGGATCTTGGAATCACCCCCCAAGAGTATTCCAAACTCTAGGATTGCTGTATCTGTTGGAGTCCCCAATATATTAGTCTTCCCATCTCTTCCTTTGGTCACCTCTGCACCAGTGTTCTGAAATATAGACTGCAAGAGGATTCCGTACACTTCTTCATGGAAAGAGGACATCAGAACTTCTTTATTATCACTGCTTTTGACTGGTTTTATTTGGTCACATATCCATATTTTACTTACCACCATATGATTTGTAGTTAATGTCCCTGTTTTATCTGTGCAAATGCAGTTAGCGGAACCCATTGTTTCACAAGCAGAAAGATGCCTCACAAGCGCCCTGTCACTCATCAATTTCTTCATTGCAAATGCAAGACTTAGTGTCACTGCTAGTGGAAGCCCCTCAGGAACTGCAACAACAATTATAGTCACTGCAATTGCGAAAAAGTTCAGAAGCTGCAGAATATCATTAATGGTCCATTTGGTAAGCTGATGATGATCAGCCTTCTCTACGAGAAATCTTCCGAGAAGTACTATAAACGTCATGGTAGCAAATGCTAACCCAATTTTCCCAATAATGGTTGCAACCCCATTAAGTTTCACCTGCAGCGGTGTCTCGTCTTCTCCGGTTTCGCTCAAAGTAGCCATCAACCTACCCCATTCAGTTTTCATACCGACTGCTGTTACCATCATTTTTCCACTCCCATCTTGCACTTTGGTTCCTGATAGAAGAAAAGGCCTCTCTTTGCTTATGTTTACCGGATCACTCTCACCCGACAAGCTGGATTCATCAATTGACAAGTTATTTCCCGATATAAAACAACCATCTGCAGGGACAAGATCTCCAATTGATAGATGAACAATATCTCCAACCACCAGATCATAGATTGAAACCTTCTGCCTGCTACCTTCTCTAGTTACCTGAACAATTACATTCTTCTTCTCCTTATCCAACGCCTTAAATTGAAGTGATTGCTTGTAGTCACTGACTGCAGTAACAATGACTACCAAAAAAATGCAAAGTACTATTCCTAGCCCATCGTACATACCTTTTGGCCATCCTTCAGTGGCAATCCCTACTCCAATGGAGACAACAGCACACACAATAAGAATTATCAGTGTGAGATCATGAAGTGCTTCCCACACAAACATCCAAAAAGACCTTGGAGATTTCTCTGCATATTGGTTTTGTCCATAAATGTTTTGCCTGTTAGATATTTCCCTGGAGGAAACCCCCTGATCCAAAGACACGGAGACTCTTGTTGCTAATCCTTCAATCCCACCACAAGATTCCAAGCTCTTTATATCCTGGGTTCGAGCAATTGATGCAAGTTCTTCTGCTTCGATGGCAAAGCCAGCTTGCATTACATTTTCAGAGGGCTTTGACTCTAATCGATTAACAGCTGCATCAAATAATAAAATCTGGTAAGATGTTGAAGATGAATTAACTAGTGATTTAAGGTGTTATAGATCATACCTTCAATGAAATGTAATGCTGCTTTCTGCACATAAAGAGCTACACGAATCTTTTCCTGGAAAAATGATGAACTTATGAGAGAACAGTTCCTGGTTAGATGTCGTTGATTTAAAATACAGAGAAGCATAATCTATCTAGTTTTTCTTCTTTCTTTTTTTTTCCCTCCGGGAACATCGAACACCGTCTCCTGACTTAGCATTTTTTTTGAAATTTAAAGTAAGTTGAGGTTTTGATCCCATCAGAAAACCGACCCTTCAGAACATGTACACTAATCACAAGTACACGTACGTAGACATAAAACTCTGTGAACTTGGGTTCATTATTAGAAAATAAAAAGCATTCCTCAGGTCCCCATCAATGGAGGAACTGGGAATAGATTGGTTGGGCTAACACTACTTGAGAAAAGGGAAATGAAAGAAGACACGGCAACGTGGTCATCACTTCTATCACAGTCTTTTTTTTTTAGAAATCACTTCTATCACAGTTACTTCCAAGAAGAAATCCCATTTTCCTTCTCTTTTACCTGTATCACTTTTACATACGTTAATGGCAGGTTCATATATACATAGCCATTTTCAGGAACTTTATCTATATGTTTCGGAGCTGTGATATGCCTCTACTCTTAAAAGAACATATTTCACCACTTGGAGCATACTTTTTCAACTCGGGTGCTTTAGAGAATCCTCAACACGTTTAAACACTGTTAACGAAAGACATACGTACGTTTATATTTACCTTTGCTGACTTATATTGGTATGTCTTCATCTGGTTTAACATCAACCACAAGGCAAGTTTTTACTGTTATTCTTTACAGGAAATGGAGAAGAACAAAATGGCTGAAATGTAGACTACTGCAGTATACTTGCTCAATCTTTCTCCTACAAAAGCTCTATGAAACAAGACACCATTTGAAGCTTGGTATAAATTTAAGCCTTCAATTGGTCATCTTCGAATTTTTGGTTCATTGTGCTATGCTTTGGTAAATTCTCATAGGCATAAACTTGAATCAAAGACAAAGAAATACATCTTTGTTTGCTATAGCTCCAATTCCAAGGCATATAGACTGTTTGATCTAGAAAAGAAGAAAATAATGATAATGGTGAGTAGGAATGTGCAATTTGATAAAAAAGTTAAAAGTACGAGGATGCAGATAATAAGTAGATCCCAATCTTGGATGCATCTCAAGAGGATCAGCTGGAGACTGTTAATGAAGAAATCGAAGGTGATCAAGAAATCAGTGATGAATCTCAGTCTCCACATAATGATACATCATAGAGTGAGGAAGAGGCACCTCAGGTGCACAGAAGCCAGCGTGGCTTCATTCCTAAGAAGAAGTATGAGATTGAAGGACATGATGATAGTTACACCTTTGTAATGTTTGCAGAAGATCCAATATGTGTAGAAGCTACATTGGAGAGTGAAGTTTGAAAAAATGCAATGAAAGAGGAGCTGATGGCAATTGAAAAAACTAGACTTAGAAATTAACAAAGTTACCTGAGGAAAGAAGGCAATCAGCTTCAAGTGGATATTCAAGACAAAGTACTGTTCTGATGGCAGTATGCAGAAGCACAAAGCTATATTAGTAGCTCGAGGATACGTGTAAGAGCAAGAAGTAGATTTTGACGAGTCATTCTCACCTGTAGTAAGGTTTGAAACAGTAAGGTTGATTCTTGCATTAGTTGCACAATCACAATGAACTGTTTTTCGGTTTGATGTCAAATCTTCATTTCTTAATGGTGATTTGAAAGAAGAAGTGTACGTGGGGCAGTCTAAAGATTTTGTGATTACAAGAGAAGAGGACAAAGTTTACAGATTAAGCAAAGCATTATATGGTTTAAAATAGGCTCCTCGGGTATGATATAATAAGATTGATAAATTCTTTCATCAGAATGGATTTAAGAGAAGTTTGAATGAGCCAAAAGGCAAGGGATTGAAGATGTTATCATGGTGAGTTTGTATGTTGATTACATGATATATACAGGATCATCTTTGAAGTTGATTACAGAATTTAAAGAGGTCATGAAGAGTAAGTTTGAGATGACAGATATGGGAAGACTTAGTTATTTCCCAGGCTTAGAAGTCAAGCAATCTGAAGAAGGTATATTCTTGACACAACAAAAGTAAGCTGCTAATTTTTTAACGCAGTTTGGTATGATGAATTGCAAAGTTGCAGCAACTCCAATGAACGTGAACGAAATGCTGGTTGCAGATGATGTTACAGGGATGGCAGATGCAAGAAAGTACAGAAGCCTAGTTGGAAAACTCATTTATCTCACACACACGTCCAAACTTGGCATTTGCTGTTGAATTGATCTCAAGGTTCATGCACAATCCAACAAAACAGTATTTTGGAGCAGCTCAAAGGATACTTCGATATGTAGCTGGGACCAAGGAACTTGGAATCTGGTATTTGAAGGCAAGTGAATTTGTATTGGTTGGATATTCTGATAGTGATTGGGCAGGATCACTAGATGACAGGAAAAGCGCATCAGGAAATTGTTTTGTGCTATGATCGGGAGCAATTACTTGGGCGTCTAAGAAGTAACAAACTGTGGCTTTATCTTCAACAGAAACTGAGTATGTTGTAACTACTACAGCTGGCTGTCGCAGTCTGGTTAAGAAGACTTCTTGATGACTTGAACCAGAATTAACTGCAGGCCACTCAAATTTTCTGTGACAATGCTTCAACTGTGGCCATGACCAGAAATCCAGTGATGCATAGTAGAACAAAGCATATAGAGATCAAGCATCATTTTATTCAAGAGCTTGTTGTTGAAGAAAAAATCAAGGTGGAATTCTGCAAGTCTTCTGATCAGCTAGCAGACATGTTTATAGAAACTTTACCATAAACAAAGTTTGAAGAATTAAGGAACTGTTTGTTTATTACTAACTTAGAATCAAGGGGAGTGTTGAAGGCTGATTCAAAGATGTTAATCCTATCTGAAAAGATCATGGAGAAGATTATGGGTTAGTTAGGAAGTGACTATTGGTGAAGATTTTTAGCTGATTTATTTCTTAATTTTTCTATTAAGTTGTTAGCTAGTAATGTTTGGTTTGTCGGCCTTTATAAGGCCAAGTTCTGTTTTCAATAAAGATTATTAAGCATTCACAAATCATCTTAGCTTTCTTGCTCTTCTAAATGAGTCTGGATCTTCTGTTCAGTATTACCCTGTTTTATTTTGTTCATTTAAATCTTAACCACTTATTTATGCGGGACTCACATAAATAGACACGAGACTCACATAAATAGATGACTGAGATTCAATAAACATGATAAGACAAAGTAATATTGGCCAGAGGATCCTAACTCCTTCTAAACAGCTGCACAGAATCCTAAACCAAAGGACAAGTAGAAGTGGCCTAAATGGTTTCATCTCCTTATTTAAGGACAGGAGTTCTTGAGTTCAAGTCACATAAAAAGAAGAGAAATTTTTCTGTTGATGATCCTCCGGCCTCTTTGGCTGAACATGGGTTCATTATTAGAAAATAAAAAGCATTCCTCGGGTCTTCATCAATGGGGGAACTTGGAATAGATTGGTTGGGCTAACACTACTTGAGAAAAGGGAAAATGAAAGAAGACAAGGTACTGGGTCATCACTTCTATCACAGTTACTTACAAGAAGAAATCCCATTTTCCTTCTCTTTTTCCTGTATCACTTTTACATACGTTAATGGCAGGTTCATATATACGTAGCCATTTTTAGGAACTTTATCTGTATGTTTCGGAGCTGTGATATGCCTATACTCTTAAAAGAAAACAAACTTAAAATCTATCCAACATGGACAATATAAACACTGTTAACGAAAGACATACGTACGTTTATATTTACCTTTGCTGACTTATATCGGTATGTCTTCGTCTGGTTTAACATCAACCACAAAGCAAGTTTTTACTGTTATTCTGTACAGGAAATGAAGAAGAAAAAAAATGGCTGAAGTGTAGAAAACAACGTTCTCCAATTTTTTTCTTCCTCGGACGAACATAGATGCCACTAAATACTTATAAACTTATCGGCTGTCTCAGTAATTTCATCGAGGATGTGCCTTTCTATATATAGTGTCGGGATCAGGCACTTCTGTTAAGTTGACATCGGGCAACTTTTCCAAGCTCTTACTGATAAAATTTATTTTGTAAACGACCTAAGAGGTGAGGGTAGAAACAGGTCTCTGTCTACAGAAAATTTCCCGGAAAATCCACAATAACTTGCCGGGCAAGCAAAGAAAGCATTCAAAACTTTGAATGCTATTCAATTACTATGGTCTTCACAAAAGGCTTAGAAAATCAGTATTTTCCACTCAACTGCATTCCTTTTCCAAGTTCAGGTAGTATTACGTAATTGGGAATGATGATTTCATATTGACGCATAGAGCTTTTTTATAAGCCCACGATATAAACATCTTGTCACGTTCATGTCAGTGAGGTTTCCATGAAAATTCATGCAAACTCTATTATCTTCTTGTGTTTTGAACTTTTGAGCATTCCTGTGTCTTGTCAATGTCCATGACACAAATTTACTGTTTCCAAGGTCGTAAAGGTACCAAATAACTCGTAAATTACGTGTTTAAGAAGATCGGGAAAGCTAGAGTAGACAAATACGAACATAAAGAATCAGATTCCTACACAAACTTGGAATAGTCGCTCAAGGTGTAGAAAGCCAATCTGACCTGAAGTTTTTTGCGTTTTCGTTCGGCCTCGGCTCGTTTGGCGAGATCTGCCACCATTCGAAACCTACGTCGAGGGTTTTTGACGACAGAAACAGCGGATCTCCATTTCCTCAGAGTCTCCTCAGTCGGTCTCTTGGCTTCCAATTCGAAGTTTTCTCTCAAGTACTTCTCCATTATCTTCTGTTTCTTGCTACCTAGCTATCTACCTTGCTTGCTTCAATGGAGGGTGATCTTGCGATAGGAAACAAAAAATGAAGGCAGAGAGCTCAGAGCACATGAAAACTAAGAAGAAGAAGAAGAAGAGAATGAGAATCATTCAATATTGGGTTGGACATGAGACACGTTTTGTTACGAAGAAGAAGAGTTCAAAACCTTGGCCGTGAAAGGCGGGAATAGACTGAGAGTGCGGTAGGAGGATAAGCAACGTGTTAAGACTTAAGAGCTGAGAGACCTTCTAAGCAAAAAATGGCCAAGTGACCAATTAGGAGACATGAGAATGGTATGTTTCGTAATGCTTAAAAACAATACATAATTAATCTTTGGTAAAATTAGGGATAATATTTTGGTCCGACCCAAAGTTAATAAGATCGAGTCGAATTAATTAAATTATGAATTGAATTTTATTTTAAATTTTTTATTTTAAATTTGAAATACTACAATTCGTTCCAATTTGAGGCCTGAATAGACCATAATGTATCAAATATTCTTTGTTGCAATGAGATCGATTTATTTTACTCTTGTTTTTTTTTGTTTCTTACGAGATGTCGTAGGCGGGTTTCAATTATGGGAAGGTACCTTTAAGCCATCCACACCCAAACTAATCCTTGCTCGAGTCAGGTAAGTCCTTTGCGAAAGACAAAGCTCTGACCCCAAGTTTTAAATGGCTGCATACATGAAGACAGTTCGAACCCATAACCTCACTTAAGCTTAAATACTTCACTTTGCATTGAAAAGTTACGAATGAACGATTCTTGTAAATCCAATTCATTGAAATTCCATTCAGTAAATCTAAAGAATTATAAATTTTCAAAATAATAGATAAGAATATCGCAAATAGAGCACTACATACCCCCCATTAAAGGGGTAGTTCCCTATTCAAGAGCTACTTTACCATATTCTGAGTTCAAAGGTTTCAATAAATCTCCCCAAATAATTCGTCTTGGACCAGATCTAGAACTCCTTTCAACACTTTGCGTAACCATAAATCTTATTTTGTATTAATTAAGATCTATTAACTTTGTAAATTTTGATCAAGCCCAAATTAGCTTATGAATTTCAAGCCCGAGCCCTTACATAATTTTTCAACCTGACCTCAAGCCCTAACCAAAATTAAATGCGAAATTTTTTATTTTCCGATTATTGATGTAAATTTTAATCTCGTATCAAAATTATAAATAAAAATAAAACATACCAAATATAACAAAAAAAGTAAATAATATTTTTTAAAAACTATCATGTGGAATTATTAATTTTTTATATTGTAGATTATGTTTACTGTAAATAATTACCATCTCGCACTTTTTTTAAATATAAAAGTTGAAAGAAAAAGTTAAGCCAAAGAATCTAATATAATTAACTCTTAATTTTTGATAAAATGTGAAAGTATATCACAATTGAACATTAGACCTCTTTATGGATGTCCTTAGAATATGTAGCCTATTTATATACTTGAATATATGCCAATTGAATTGGATTGTATCATATAATATATTAATATCATAAAACTCTTTAAACACTATTTAAATCTCGAGCACTTTTTTTATTTTTGCTTTATATTGGATTTTTTTTGTTCTTTGGTCAAGTTAATGTTAAATATACTTATATAAATATATATACATCAATAACAAGAACTAGTAAAAATCTCACTGGGACGTGAAGTCCGGAGAGGTTTAGTTAATTAAAATCTATCTCGTTAACCCCAAGGCATAGGTGAGTTGATAAAGGATTTTTCTGGCTTAAGTGAGGTCGTGGGGTCAAATCTCCCTTATGTATGCAGTTGTTTAAAACTTGAGGCTAAAGCTTTGCCTCCTGCAAAGGACCTACTCAGTTCGAGCGGAGATTAGTCTGGGTGTAGCTGGCTTAAAGGTACTTTCCTATAGTTAAGACCCTCCTAAGACACCTCGTGGACAACTAAAAACAAATCTACCTCATTAACTTTGGATCGGACCATCTAGAATTGTTAAGCCTAAACCTATAATCGTTTCAAAATCTGATCATTTCTCCTACTGTTGGAGTGTGTAGTTTTGCATGATATAGACTTCCATTACGTGTATTAATAAGTAGAAAATGTGATGTTTAAACTTAATCTATCAGCAGCTTAAACGTCAGCGGCATTCTTAAGAATATCTATCAGAGTGACATATCTGTTTCAACAATCTTTGAAAAGAGACGTCAAGTTTTGTAACCATTCACCAAATTCTATCTTCTTGAAGTAGCAATAGATGCTTGGTATCTAAAAGACAACGACTATGCTTACCAGTACCGGAGATGGCATTGAGCATACTCAATGCCCAGCCAGAAAATCCATGTTTAAGTTTGAACTCAGAAGCAAAACCTAATTGTGTCTGAGATACGTGGTCTCAATTCGAATCCCGAATCCGATTAAATTTGAGTAGCTTAAGATTTGATTAGATTCAGACACAGTCTACAAGTTGTGGTTTACAAGTTTCTGTAACAAAGAACAAAACTTGCCAAAATTTTCGGTTTCTGCATGGAATTACTGTCTTGAGAATCATTCCTTTTCTTCTGCTGAAATGTAAAGTCGAAGGTTGTTATAAACCAATGTCGGAATCAACTTGTGTATCAATTAAGAGTAAGACTGTGTATTATTAAATATTTTTAAATCTCGAGTATCAGTAGAACTTTCTATTGTTAGTGCTGTTAGTTATTGTTAACCAATGCTCGGAATGATTTTCTCAATTATATTTTATAGATAGCTTTAATATTTTGATTATAGAGTACTTTTCTAATTTTTATTTAATCTATTTACTTTATTATAACGGCGGTTTGATTTAGTGCCTATTTGGATAGACTTTTGAGAAGTTAATAAGTGTTTTTTTCACCACAAAAGTTTTTTTAAGAAAAATGATTGTTTGACTGTAAAATAAAAAATTACTTTTTTAATAGATATGACTTTTTTGATAGCCAAAATACAACTTTTTAAGAAGCTCAAATTTGGAGCTTCTCAAAAAAGCCCATCAAATGACTTTTTCGGATAGATTTTTCAAATCAATTAATGTGCCTAATTTTTAGTCTCTTTTGCCCTTATGTTTTACACATAATTCCCACAATACCTACAGATTTATCTTCACGTTTATCTTACAAACTCATCTTTTCTATTACAATAAAATGCATAAATTATTATATATTTAACTATTTACTAAGCTTGAATTTTATTTTAAGTTTTATATAATATTATTTGACTTTTTTATATGTTTTAATATTTATTTTTTATATTAGTTTTACTTATGTTATAATTCATATAAAAGATTTGGTCAGTTATATTTTCATTTATGTTTCGTATGGTTTAAAATTATATAATAATTAATATATTGTGCTTTGCATATCGTTTAATATACTTTAAATAATTTTTATTACAAAATAAAATATAGTTAAAAATAAAAGTACTTTTTATGTTTATGTCGTCAAATAGTCTATTATATGAAGCTATTTCGAAAAAGCTCTTTTTTAAATGACAGTAAAATAGTCAACTGACTTCTTAAAAAAGTTCTTTTCATAAAAAATCTACAGAAAAAACTCTACTAGTATAAGCCTAACCAAAGAAAATCTTATTCTCATATTTGTATTATTTAAGTGTTGCAGTTGTTATTGTAAGGTTGGAGCATATAGGACCGTGATCAATACTTTTTTTTTTTTAAATGACCGTGATCAATACTTAGCTCTTATACTTATCATTTAGGCTGAATTGTTCTCAGGACACTTCAGGATCATAGCATGATGAAATGTCGTTCTCATCTGATTGATGTATATAGTATATATATACCTGAGACATTTATTCTCAATCCTGGAATAAAAATAATATCGTTTTGGTATACCGAATTCGAAATACGATTACTTCAAACTTTTAATTATTAATTGGGTCTAGGGTTTTGTCATATCTACTTCTCATTACTGGCAAGAGTCGTAATCTAGAAGATTGGATTAAACAAAAGGTGGTGGGTGCTGTAATGTTACAAGGTCCCTGTCAATTAGTCCGAGATTAGCTCAACTTTGAAAACTTTTTGAGACTATGATTAGAGAAACAATTTTCCAGGAAACCAAGCAGGTCTGGAGCAAGAAAGGAAAGAAAGGAAAGAGAAGTAGCCTCCTTTCACCATTGAAGACATAGCAGGTGGCATCTGCAGAATGCAAACACCTTTTCAAGCAAAATGCAAAATGATGTGTGCGTGTCCGTGTCCGTGGTGGCTTGTTCTTATCCATTTTGCCAAGTTGGTGCTTACCTATTTTTTCTTGCTTCCCTTTATTGGTTCATATTCTCGTGACTTGTTTAGGATTTGCTAATCAAAAGTCGTAGTAAATAATTTTTTTCACAAATTTTAAAATTAGCTTATGAAAATTTAAGTCTAGATTAAATTAAATCTAATAATAATTTAAATTTAAGAGATAATTAAAATAACTATATATTTAAAAGTACTTAATTAAGTAATTGTTTGGATGGATTTTTGGGAGTTCAACACTTTTCTTCACCATAAAAGTCTTTTAAAAAAAAGTAGTTGTTTGACTGTAAAATAAAAAAAAACACTTCTTGAATAGATATAACTTTTTTTACAACCGAAATACAGCTTTTTAAAAAGCTCAAATTTGGAGCTTTAAAAAAAACTCTTAAATAGCTTTTTCAGGTAGATTTTTGAGATCAATTAATGAGCCTATTTTTAGTCCCTTTTACTCTTATATTTTACACATAATTCCTACAATATTCACATACTCATCTTCACGTTTATCTTGCAAATCCATTATTTGGCTTTTTTATATATTTTAATATTTATTTTTTATATTTATTTTATTTATTTTATAATTCATATAAAATATTTGGTTAGATATATTTTTATTTATGTTTCATATGGTTTAAAATTATATAATAATTAATATATTGTGCTTTGCATATTGTTTAATATACTTTAAATAATATGTATATGTATAAATAATTTTTATTACAAAATAAAATATAGTTAAAATTAAAAGTACTTTTATTTTTATGTTGTCAAACAGTCTATTGTATGAAGCTCTTTAAAAAAAGATCTACAAAAAAAAGCTCTACTGATAAAAAATTTATAGGTATAAACCCGACTAAACAGAAGCTAAGACTCAATTAGTAGATTTTTTAATTTTTTATGTAAAATTTTGACATGCGCTATTTATATAAAATATTATATATTATCGAACATCTCTAAACTTCGGCCTCAGCAAGACTTTAATTGGGTGTTAATGATGATAATATTACAATCTTCTCTTCTTTTTTTATATATAACCAATAATTGAAAAAATTGTCGAGTTTATAAATTTTTTTAAAAAAATATCACTCCAACTCTTTTTATTAATAACAAAAAAAATATTTCAATATTATTCATATTAGTTTAAATCTGATTAGATCTGAAAAATTTTAATTGAAATCTAAGAAAATTATATCATTAAAAAACTAATTTTTGTAAATTTACAAGCATTTCGTCTAAAACATACAATTTAAAACCATGAATTAATTGAGCTTCACCATTGAAATATAGCTTTTGAAAGGTCTTGATATCATAAAGTATCTTTAATGATTGTAAGTTATTAAATGTAAAAAAAGAGAATTTTGATTATATTAAGAAAGTGCACGAACCCCGAAAGATTCTTTGAAACAATACACAACCATTGTCATACGTGTGGATTCACATCTACCGTGGTTTTTGTTTCAATGTGTGTCCTTTCCAAGTTAAAAAGGGTGACCAAATGATATTTGCATTGAGTACGTACGATTGTGGAGTAGAGAGGCATCACATGGGTGAGTGTTAGCGGAATAGTGGTGGGTGGGTCTTATCTGACCCACAAACAACCTGTCAACCATGTGGGTGTGAGGTGATGATGGAGGGACCATCATGTTACTTTCTCATCGCCTTCTCTTCCTCCATTAATGGCAGGCTTTGAAAAGACAAAAACCCTACTTTTGGATTTGCAGAAACAGATCATAATATACGGTATATAAGGAAATGGAGGACTGCAGAAGAAAAAAATGAAATCTTTTTGGCTAACAAATGCATGTTCTTTGATCTTTCCAACCTGAAGGGTTGATGCCTGTGTAAAACAAACTACTAAAATTACAACAAACGTGAAGATGGAAACTTTTTATAATAAATGATACTTACGAACTGAACTGAGCTTCATTTTTGACTTTCTTTTACCTTCCCTTTGTTCTTCCTCTTCCAAGCAATACAAACACCATGCAGATAAAAGGGAATCTTTTGCTTTTGCTTTTAAACCCACTTTTGATCATGTCTTCTGGTCCTTCTTTCTGCTGTACAATGATTTTGATTAAACACAGGCTAAAAACCTACACTACATTCTTGGGCTTTTCTAGCTTTGTCCTTTCCAGGGAAGGGAAGACACGAGTGGTTTAAAAAAAGGAAGGAAAATTACTGTTCCATAAGGTTTACAAGCTACACATCTGTGTTACAATGTCTTCTTTTTGTTTCCTTTACTAGTTCTTTCTCATTTACCTGTGGACCTTCTGAACTTCAACCACTAAAGAAGATAGTACAACAAAGAAAGGAATGGCTGACCCAGTTCCTTTACTGCCTTCCACGTATGCAATTTGTATGGTAGTAAGTAGTATATGTTTGAAGGTGACGGTAGAGACTGAAAAAGGTCGTAGTAATAGTAGTAACAGTGACGGTGTTGGTGGCTGTTTCTCTCTACATATATCTCCACTTGACGTGAGTTTTTGTTTGGTTATACTTATCAATCTTCCTGAGAATCGTAAAGGAAAAAAAAACCAACAAACCCCATTAAACAACAAAAATGTAGAGGTTTGTATGCATGTGAAAGTGGGGATAAAAAAAAAAAGCAAGGAAAGGAATCCAAAGTTTGATTATGTTACCTAAGCCATAGGATATGAAAGCTAAATTCCAACAGGGCATGTAGGCCCTCCAGTGTCGGCATACATGCCAATGGCTCCATGCCCTGAAGAGAACCTGAAAAAGAAATGGTTTCCAGGATTGAATTATATGTTTAGAATAAAAGGGACAAGACTATTATTTGAAGAGCTAAGCAAATTGTTACCTGGGCATTTGGCAGTTGAAGGACTTGAAGGATCCCATGTCAATTGAAGAACTGGGAGGGACTAAATTTGATGAAACCAGATTAGTGTTAGAAGAAGATGAAGCTGAGACTATGGCTTCCTTCTCAATCTCAATAACTCCATTGGAGAAGGAAGAAAAAGACTCTGCAGGCCCTTCGGTGGGTGAAGCAAAGGGGCTGTCAGGAAGGTTGTGGTCCAAACTGCAATAAAATCACAAGGTTCATAAATCCAACCCAACAGTTTCTTGAATTGGAAACCACTTTCTAACAAATCAAGAACATAATTGGCAAATTCGGGGTTTTACCTTTCTAATAAATCACCGTCCTCACAATGGTAGTTTTCTTTACCATTTCCATCATCCACTGGGGATTCTTTACCAGAAGCAGCGTTCAAGGGCTGCTTTTCAGGTGGAACTGTTACAGAAATAGCTGGAACTGCACCATTCTCTGCAGTGAAACAAGTGAAAATCTGAATTTATAAACTTCACTCCACAATGATTATTAAATATGTCCAATGGATTAGTATAGATATATGTACCATGTGGAGAAACTTGTGTCCTACTGTTGAGTGGAGGAAAAGCCACAGATTGATGATTGAAAAGATTTGGAGACTGAATTGGAGAAGGAACAGAGCTACCATTAGAAAGAGCCCTGTGATGCTGATGTTTCTTAACATCAGCAAGCTCGAATCCCATTAATCTTCTACTCTGAAGCTCAAGAACTTGCTGCAGATCAGCTTGCTCCTCCAATTTCCTTCTCCATAACATGTCCTGAGTATTGTAGAACATCCTTGCTCCTATATTTCAAGAAATGGAAAAGAGTTAATCCATGAAGAAGATATATCTTCAAGTCGAAAAGAATGGATCTAGCTCTCTTACCAAGCTGGAGATCAAAAGGGTCTCTTGAATCAAGACCAGTTGGAGTACCACATGGTGAGAAATCTCCCCTATCCACTTGCTGTGCCTGTTGCTTCCTGCAAAAACCACCAAGCCTCGATCAGGCAAGTGTAGGAGAAGATGTCAGGAAATGAAAAATTCGAGGGCGAAGAGAGAATGCCTGTACTTGTCTGGAACTTTGCCTTTCTCTTTGTAAGGCTTCACCAGAACTCTAGCATCACAAACAAAATGAGGGTTTCCCTTAGCTAGTATTATCTTCACAGTCTCTGGATAAACAAAAGTTACAAAACCAAACATCCTCTTCTGCTGATATGGAATTCTAACATCTTGCACAGGACCATAAATACTGCAAAAAAAATGAAGGCGAAACATCAGCAACAACTTCCAATCTCAGCAAAAATAGAAAAACCCGTTTAGTAAGCACCAACCTGAAGTAATTTGACACATCTTCCTCTCTGAAAGTGCTATCAGCTGGGAACGTGAGATAGATCTGCCTTGAAGCTGGGTTGATCAAATCATTCCTGTCCAACCGAGCTCGACAAAGCTTGTGCATGTCTTCCCCCCTGATCAAAGCAGCAGCAGCAGCTCTACAAATTCTCAACCCAACAAAGAATTAATTAAGTTTCACCAGAAATTAAAATTCTGCCAAAGATTCAGCCAACAGATTTAATCTGTTACCTCTGACTATCGCTCTGATGCTGTTGAAGAAGAAAGTTCATGCACTTAGGAGAATAAGGAAGAGAAGTAGCGCCGATGAGCTGTGAAGCTGCAGCTAGTCTTTGCTGCTGAGCAGACTTGGATCTAATCATCTCATGGCACTGGTCAAGTATATCAAACTTGTTTGGTGAACCCACCATATTTGCACCATCTGATTCTCCAAGACCTCCATGCACAAACCTACAGTTGCTCCCGTTTTTGCAGTACCCTCTAGCGAAGTAAAGACAAGGTCTCCATCCCAACTCGGAAGTTGCGTCTTCCGACGCTAGAACATCGTTAACAGAGCAGCTCCGTCGATGAACAGAACCACCCCAGTAGGAGGGAAACAACATAGGATCGTTACCAGCTGCACAAGTACTAGTTGGACTTGATAAAGCATCGAGTTGAGGGTAAAAAAGATCCGAGCTTTTGGGTCCAAGCTTTGAAGAGTTATCATTAAGAAATGATAGTTGATCTTGAAGCTGGAATTCATCGATCAAGTCAGACCCTCCACCTCCATTAGCGAAGAAAGGAGCTGAAGCAGGATTAAGTGAGCTACCATTTGGGCTTATCAAGTCATCAGGGTTTTGAAGGTCAGAGACACAGCGCCATGAAGAACCATTAGATGAAGACAAGTTTGGGATAGCGAGTGAAGGTGGGATATTCAGTCCAAGCCTCGAAGATGAGGAATTTTGCCTTGAAATAAGTATGGGATTGCCTGAAAATAGCGGAGATGGTGATGATGGACTGGAAGAGCTAGTCGGAGAGTTGAGTCCGAGTTCTTTCCTAGCCTTCAAGATCACCGAATGAACAAGAGCTTCAGGGCCAAAAGCCAACCTAATCATTTCTTTTTCACCATGGTCCTGAATCAAAAGAAGACCCATGATTTTGGAAGCATTTTCTGGGTCTAGGCTTTGGATCTTCGAGAAGACAATTCTTGTTGCCTCATAACCATCCATAGCTTATCACAATAGGTTTCACACCAAACCCTTGCCCTTCTTTTGTCTAAAAGCTAACAGAGACTTGTTCTCTTGATTTTCTGAGAAAAATGAGTGTCTCTACTCTCTCTATCTCGACAAGTAAAACTTCTTTCTCAACCACAAACCCTACCCACCAACCTGAAAGAAGAGTACTACTGGCAAGGCAACAGTTGCTAATCAGTGTCGTTCCTTTTGGTTCCTGCAAAACCCAATAAAGGAGAGGTAAAGAGAAGGAAGGAAAAAAGGAAAGATAACGTTCAAAAAGAGTATTCCCGTGTGTGCGCCATTAAAAAGGAAGAAGCTTGAAGATAGAAACCCTTTGTTAAAAGCAAAAGTAAGGAGTTGGAATTGAATTTCTTCATAAGGCAAACCCCATGAACAAAGAAAGGAAACTCACTCACTCTCTTCTCTTATACCTTTCTCTTTTCTCTTTAACACCTCTCCACTTCACTCACCCTCAGCTCTATATAAATGGGTGGCTCTTATATCTCAAAAACCTTTTCTCTGAAACTTACCACAAAAGCCAAACCACCGCCATCTTCCAACGCAGGTTGCAGAAGCTAGTAACAGCAATAACGGAGGAAGTGAGAATTGCTTGCTTCGACCTGCAACTACTGTAGCTAAAAAGGCTTTTTTGGGTTTCTGAGCTAGTAGTCAAAGCTTCACTTACTCTCTAACCAAACTTATCTATATATCTTCTAGAGTATATGTCTATGTTCTTGTGTCTCTCTCTATCTCCATCGCCACCTCTCTCCGTCCTTTCAAGTTTTTATGAAAACTAGAGAGAGAGAGGCTGTGTTTATGTTTTGAGTGGATCCAGATCTGGTGCTGCCAGGCTCAAATAATGCACGTTCTCCTGACAAATTAAATAATGTCCTTTTATTTTTATGTTTCGCCCACGTGCTGAGAGTTGCTGTGTACGTCACGCTCCTTCATTAGAGGGTGTGGGACCAGATGAGGGGGAGGTGGAGTGTTGTGATTGGTTGTGAGTCACAGTTGTTTGATTTTATTATGTAAGTGAGAGTTTTGGTTGGAGATGGTTGAGTAGTGTGGTGAAGGGGTCAGTCAAATCTCAAATTCAATCTCCAATCAATTTTCTGTGTAAAGGTAAGCATTTTTTCTCTTTTTAAAAAAAATCAAGAAAAAAAGTTATTTATTAAATTTCAAAATTCATAAATCCTCTTAATTGTGGTAAATTATATTACAGACGGTTAGTTAACATGAATAAATAATAATAAAAATAAAAATAAAAATAGTTAAAAATTATAATGGATATTATCATTATAAATATAATAGTAGGTAAAAATACGTGCGATTATAAAGTTGAAAGTGTGATTTATTTTTTAATCAAAATGTAATTTTTCGAAAATTTAAATGATTAAATCATTAAACAAATTTGAAAAACTATTATACAAATTTAATCCTTATTTTGTATAATTATTTCATTTTCATTAAATTATATATTAACAAACTCCTTATTCCTTCAAATATTGGATATCAATAGCAATCTAATAGAAATTTCATTAAAAAACAAAATTTGAAAAAATTCAATATTAAGCAACCTTATATCTATTAACAGAAAGGCTAGTCCCAAATATGTTGAATATCACCAAACTAATTGGCATATTTAATTATCCTTTTACAAATTTGAAGTTAAGGGTAAAGATGTGTACTATTAGACCTCTTCAGATTCTGCATTTTATAGAAATTTTTACTGGGTGTCATTGTTGTAGTTAAAGTTTATTTAATAAAATTTATAAGTACTAAAATTTAAATGACCCTCTTAATGTGATGTAATTGAGATTGAACTAATTATTTTAATTTCTTAAATAACTTTAATGTAATTAAAAGTAGTTTAAACATACCTAAATTTCAATGTCACTACTACATTTTAAATTCAATACACATCCTGACGGCAGCATATAAAAATGGGAATAAATAATATATTCTTATACATTAAGCTCTAAGCATTTGACATTTGACATTTGAACTCATCCAACAAAGGGTGCTTATTAAACCTTTGCTGCTTTCACAGTTTATCAACCTCCTAGTATTAATTATATAATTTGAGTCTTAAATTTTCTTTGCAACACCTTATGCTAACGAACAAAATAATCAGTTCGGATCAAACTTAATTTAGTTGGATTAGAATATATAAACTCGGTCAATATCAAATTTGAAATTATGTATCTAGACTTGATTATGTTCGAGTTTGGACTGAAATTTAATAAAAAAATTTGCGTGTTTAATTAATTGTGGCAGAAATGTTGGACAATTTTGTCATTCTTTATAATATTGGATAACCATTAATTGTATTTTTAGTTTTTAATAAATTATCAGTTAAGTTACGTAATTTTATATAGACAAAGGTAATAAAATGACTCAATAAATGATCTAAATTTATAGATCAAAGTCTGGAAGGAAAATAGATCTCGATTAATATGGACCGCACCTATATCGAGCTTGTGAAGGAGAAACCCGGTATAGAAGCTATATAGAAAGATTAAGGCCTCTTTTAGTTGCTTTTGTAATTTATAAGCATACGGATTTTCTGACTCATTAAGAACACTTACGTTTTAAGAAAACTGAAGAAAGGTGTTAACTGAGTGTCGGTGATCGGCTTTCGCAAAGATCTTAAGAGATTAAAACTCTTTTTGACCTCAAAAACTGCTTTCAGGATATCGAATGAAACCAAAATCAGGTATTTTGCATTTCTTTCGTTTTTAACCCTTGTATGAACGATTCGGGACACATAATAATGTCTATCTTACATGTTATAAGAAAATTTTGAGTTTATTGCATTAAAGCAAAGTTAACATGTTAAGTTAATGCTTATCGAAATTAAATTTGAATTTTAACAATTTTTTTGTACCTAATTAATTATAAATTATTTCAAGTTCTAAGTAAATTAAAGCAAATTCAACTAATTGTTTTTTTTTTAAACAGAGGAACCCACAGTTGCTATCCTTGAGATGCGCACTGGGTAAATATCTGAATTGACGTAATAGTCTGCAAATCACACCAATCGGGTATTTCGTACTAAGCAAGCCTTGTACGACAGGCTTGATCGATAGATCGTAAGTAAGAAAATTCGAACACATGACTTTTTGATCCCATTTGGTTCAAAATTGACAAGAAAATTATATTTTACTAATTTTATAAATTATTTTAAATTCAAACCAAATTTAATTTAATTTAATAAACCAACTCAAAATTTATTAAGTTCTAGATCAAAATTTTGAAAATTATACGTCAACAATTATAACTTAATAAAAAGTTTATTAATACGTAAAATTTTAAAAAGTTCAATAATACCTAATCGTATAGCGACATGACTTATCGTTACCCAACTTATGCTCGTAAGAATGTAACTTTTTTTTACTTTTTTCTTTTTACGTTAATAATAAACTTTAACTTTTACGTAAGAAAGACAAGAGTAAAAAATAAATAAAGGGGCCATTCTCGGGAACATCTAAGTTGAGCCCCACCGCAAGAAAAGCACAAGTTGCTATCTCCTCTCCATCAAAGTATGATTGCGACAATACGGTTTTCAAATTATATAAACCACAAAGTGGAAATTTTGTGGACCTTTTCACGAAACCCTTTTCTTTTTCTTATTTTATTTTTTTATTCCTCCTCAAAAGATTCAACCCAACCCCATTTAAATATAACAATATTTTAAAAATTAAATCAATAAAATAAAAAATTTAAGGTTTAAAAGATTCGACCAGTATTAGATCGTCATAAGACTGACTAAAGATTAAATAAAATTAAAGAATTTATAATATGACTAAAAAAAATTGTACTTATCAACCGAAGAATTTGAAGTTTAATTTTAAAAAAAGAATTGTTAAATAAAAATTAATTGATTTATTTTAATTTATAAGAATTTATTAATTTATAAAAATTAACCAATAAATTAATAAAATAATTAATTTTAAGCAAAAGAGTTTTTTTGGGGAAACAGAGAAACCGGTAGCCGCTATCATTTGGATGCGCACTGAGTAAACTTTCAGATTGACGAAATTGCCTGCAAATTACAGCAACCGGGTACTCCGCACTAGACAAGTCCTATACGACAGACTCATTTAAGAGAGCGCAGGTAGGGGAATCGAACACAAGACCTTTTGTCCTCATGCTCCTCCACTCCACTAACTCGAACATCCCCTATTAAGCAAAAGAGTTATTAAAGTAAATCGAACCGCTAAAACGAAAACTAAATCGAAAAGTTAGACGGTTCGATACTTTTACGATTGAATCGACAAAATCAATTGTATTTTTTAATCATTAAACATAACTCTGGACACTAAAAATTTGGCTTAATTACAAAAAAAATAAAAGTTCTAGAGTTTCTAAAAACAAATGAGTTTTTGAAATTTACTTCAAATTTTAGTTACATGTCAATTTGGTTTGGTATCATCGTTATAAATTATATATTTTAATTTAATCATTGAGTATAATTTAATTTTTTTCAATTTAATGCTTAAAAAATCCTTTTTTTGTGTAATATTATTAAAATATCATAAAACTACTTTTATATATTTTTATTACGATAATAAAAAATTATAATTATTAAATTTTAATATATTATTATTTAAAGGTGATATATTAAAATGCAACTAAATAAAAATAAAAAATCAAACTATACAAAACTAGTGAAATCAACCTTTTTCTTTTTTTTCCTTCCTTCTTTTAATGCATGTAATAATTCACATCAGAAAGCAGAGTCGTCACCTTTTATAAAGCTTTTCGTGATTTATTATTACCAAGTGGTGTGCAGAACAAAAAGAGAAAAAGAGGAGAGGGGAATGAGTAGTTCCCAATTAGTGGATAGTAAAATAAAAGGGCATTGGATTGGAATTCAAAAAAGATAGAGAAAGAAAGTAACCATTATTACCCCCTTCGGACTAAATTCGACTATATGATGTAATTCATAATAAAAAAATATTATATTATTCTATCGGTTCAATTGTCAAAATTTTGAAGTGGTTAATTTTTTGTTCAATTTTTTACTTTCTGATTGGATTTACTTTAATAACTCTCATTATCAAAAATCATTCAGTTATTAATTAATCAATTGATTTTTATAAACTAATTAATTTTTATTTAATAGTCTTTCTTTTTAATTAAATTTTATATTAATGAAAACTTTCTTTAATTATATTTCAAAATTTTCAATTTAATCGATTTTTGACAGTCTAATACCGGTTAAATTTTTCAAACTGTATAGTGAAGTATGATTAAAGATGACAAATGAGTCAAGTTAGGCTCAGGTCTCGTTGAGCCCCAACTAGAAATCATGCATTCAAGTCTAGGCCTAAATTCGAGCTGGATTATATATTTTTTTATTTTTAAAATAAAAAAGACATCGTTTTATGGTAAACTTTCAAAGGGCATCTTGAGTTCCAATCATGCTCGAAGCTTTAAAACAGGCTTCGAATATGACCCGATGCTTAGTCAACTCAGGCCGAGAAGGGTTTTTTTTTGTTCCCCAAATATGATGTATAAAATTTTGTGATAATTAGGGAATATTATATATAATTGATAATTTTTAAAATACATAAATTAGGAAAAAAAAGAAGCAAATTAATAAAAGTTTCAGTACATTTTGACATTTTAAAATTAAGAGAATCTCTCAATGGTTGTGGTGCACAAAGCGTGTAATAATATTAATTAATGATTATCCTCGTACTTCAAAAAATTTGACAAGCACAAATACTTGTTATTGTGGATGTTATGGGGATGCTAAATGGTTTTAGGACACGATGAGAGCTAAACAGTTATGTTCTGGACCACCTTTTTGTTAGGGTGTTGTAATAATGTGTTATTTAATTTATTTTATTTATTTATGTAAAACATATTTGTTATAATTTGGTAAATTTTATTTATAATTATCAAATTTTTATTTTTATAATAAAAAGAGTATTAACATACCCATGTGATAAATTGATTGATAAATTAATATATTAAATGAAAAGATTTATTCAATAAATTTAGTAATAAAATTAATAATATTTTATACTAAATAAATTAAATTGGGGGCAAGCCTTGAAGTAACCGGTAAAGTTATTCCTTTATTATTACAAGATTACAAGTTTGAGTCACATAAACAATCTCTTTGTAAAAATACAAAGAGAAGGTTGTATATAATTGAAGTCCCTTTCTTAATCTTTAAAAAACGGGGAGTCTGGTGCATAGAATTCGTGGACTAAATAAATTAAATTATAGGTCAATAAAAATGTACATTTAATTGAGGAATGTTACATTCAAAAGTGTTTAATCTTTTGAAGTTTTTTTATTTAGTATCAAACATTTGAAAATTTTCAATTTAATAATAAACTTTTTAAAAAGTTTTATAAATTATGTCAAAAGTTATTTTTACTTGTATAACATATTCATGAAATGTTACAAAAATGCTTATCAATAAAAAACAATATTTTTAACTTTATTTTGTATGAACTTTAAAATACTTATACCCAAATTGAAAATTTTAGAAAGTTTGATACTAAGGCGCTGTTCGTTCACATAAGAGAATGATAATAAAAATGAGAATGAACATACTGATAAAGAAGAATGGATATGATCATTATAATTATAATGGTTGGTTAAGAGAAAAAAATGATTACTGTTATCATTGATAGAGATTAGTTTGTTAAAAATATTGAGAAAATAAATTTGTTATATTTTAATTAATGAAATTTTAATTGATTACATTATAATCAATCAATTAATTATATGAATTTATATTTAAATTAATTACATTGTAATTAACTAATTAGATATATATATATATATAATAATTTAATTATATTTAATTAAAAATTAAAATAAAAGAAATTACGTGACACTCGCGCCTTAGTAAGGAATGCAAGTCATTTCTTTGATATGTGTGGAGTACGGAGGAATATCGAATTCTTTACTCGTTGATTCATTCTTATTCTTTTAAACAAGCACTCCCAAAATTAAATTTTTTTCCAAAAATTAAATAGTAAATATATGATTACGACATGCTAGTTTTTAGGAATTATTATTATGAAATGAATTTTATTTAAAGTTATATTTTTTTATTTTACAATTTTACTAATACCAATATTTACTGATCACAATCAAAGATATGAATTTCATATTATTACGGTTAAAAAACGATACGAAATTATATTAAAAAATATCAATTAATACCGGCTATTTCCACATGGTACTATCAGCCATTACCATAAACTTTTAAAAATAGGACTTTTGAAAAAAATAAAATTTCTTTCAAAAATTATTCTCCCACGTCCCCTCCCTCCTCCTCAATTAACTATTTATTTCAACTTTTATTGTGATTTTAATTTTAATTTTAAAAATAAAATAAATATTTTTATTACTCATAATAATTATAAATTAAATAAAACTTTAAAATAAATTTATTTTAATATTGTATATAATATTTATTAATATAGTATTAATAAAATTAGTTTATTTTTAAATAAATAATTTAAATTTATAATTATAATATTTATTTTAAAATATATTTTAAATATTAAATCAAATTTTATTTAAAATATACATTTTAAAAATATATTAATTAATTTTATAATTTTGAATTAAATTAAGTTATTTACAATTTTAGTAACAATTAATTTTAATTAATTAAATATGTAATATTAAATTAAATTATTTAAATTCTTATTAATGGTTGTTTTCTCGTCATGAACTGATGTTGCAAATTGTAATAATTAGAAAATTAAGAATTTTTATTATCCTTTTTATTTGATATTTTAATATAATAATTATTTATTATATTATAAAATTATAATCTTTTAAATACTTTGTATTGTTCTTAATTCTATTCTTGTATGATGATAATTGTCTTTTTCATATTAATTATAATTATTATTTATATGTAAAACATATAAAAATTATTGTTATTTTATATTAATTGTAGTTATTATTTATTATTATGATTTTTAAAATACGGTTGATATAAACTTATAAATTATACAATACAACTTGACAATATCACAAATAAATTATTTAAAAAAAAAATTTAAAATTTAAAAAATTATCTAAAACAATACTTAATATTGATCGATATGGGTATTAAATTCAGTACAATATTTACAGAATTGATAAGAATCACGAATTATATTGAGCACATGATTTTTTTTTTTCACGGAGTCCAAGAATGTGTGTGAAAATGGATTTTGGATTCTCTGTCCGATATTATGGTGTCTTATTATATTCCATGAATCTCAGTCATTTATTTATATGGATCCTACTTAAGTCCGACATAAATAAACACTTAACCCACATAAATAAATAACTGAAATTTATAAGATAAAATAAAACATGATAATATTAGACAATAGTTCTTGTCCGTGAAAATGAACTTACAAAGGACTCACAAAGTGTACGAGACGACAAAATCATGGCCATATTCTTCACATTCTTTGATCCAATAATTGAAAATCTTTGATTCGATCCCAAGTTTTTGCAATTTCATCCTCAGAGCTCGCAGACTTTTGAGTACAAAATAGCGACACTGTTCGCTTTCACGATCCTAATCATTTCACACTTTAGTAGTAACATGATGATTTCTTTAATTATTTATGAAAATCGTTAACAGTTTTAATAATTATTTAAATTAAAATTATTGTTTAATTTAAATTTATTAATTTATTAAATATTTTATTTAAAATAGATAATTAACTCTAAAAATTTAATTGAAAAATGTATAAATTCAATTTATTTTTATATGAAATGCTAAGAAAATGTTTAGCTTTTGGCTTCACTTCTTTCTCGGTCCTAAAAAGTTCAAAAACATACTTTCAATTAATTAGGAGTAAGAGTATATTGCTGGCCTATGTCAGGATTCATGATACAATAACCATCTTAAGTAGCACATTAAATTCTTTGTTTCAGTTATTCTCTTCTAACTCTATTCTATTAAATTTTATCCATATATTTATGTAAGGTCTACATAAATGTATTATTAAGATTTAATGAAATATGATATGAACATTATGACCGGAACAAAAGATCTTATCCCCTAAATAAGAAGTTGAAATTCCTAGTAGTGAGCAGTGACGAGCCTCTTTTCCTAGAATAGAAGAGTGGTAATGGGTCCGATTCGATCTAAATTTGACTCGAAATTTGGTTCGGGTAAAATTAGACCAACCTCGACCCGATCTATTACTATTTCTAAGTTGAACCCTTTACAAGAGACAGCATTACTTCCCACAACTTCAACAAGTCTCGGTCGAGCTCGAGCTGTAGGTATACATTGGCTCAACTCCACCATTGCCACCCCTAAGTTGAACAACTTATAAGACGCGACCTTGCTTTTTTCCACCCACCAACATGCGTACTTATACTTTGTACACTTTGATGCAAACTTCTCAGCACCCACTTTCTGCAGAACGCAATGTCTTAAATGTGCTTTCTGAATTCTGATCTTTTACATCCAAAGTTGCCTTTTCCGGGTTCATACTCCACATGCAAATGCTTTTACCTTATCATCGTCCTTTTTCCTTCAGTTTTTTTCCTCGTAAACTAAACCTCAAGCTGTAATAAGGACCAAGTGAACATGGTCACGGGTTGAAGCTAATCAGTTTTTCCCAAAGCATGTTTCTTCAAGTTCATGAAGGTTATGATGAATTGATTAGCCGGGGGACCAGAACTCGGACCCCTTCTGCCAGGCATAGTCTCTTCTTTCCATGTCAATATATGGTCCCGTTTTGACATTACTTATCATTTATGGGGAATGATTGGTTCGGGAGAAACAGAGACCAGTTGAATTCTCAAACATATTTCTAAACAATAAAATTTCTTTCTAATTTTTAAATTTTTGGAAATATTTCGACTGAAAAATAACAACGAAATAAACGTCATAAATTTCATACTTATGTCGATCAGTTGTTGCTTATACAACAATTCAACTTAATTTTTAAATTCGAACCAAACTAATTAAATTTGACTTAAACTAATAATTTATTATAATTAGTTTGAGTTAAGTTTAAAAGCTAACTTAGATTATCATATTAATAATATTTAATTAGTTCACGTTTAATATTTATATTGCGCGCCTTTCGTTATTGATTTCATAATCAAAGTTTAAGACAAAATTCTAAAAATAAAAAATAGGAGTTTTTTTAATATAAAAACTATAATTACTAAAAACGTTCAAGCTGACAGAAAGGGCACCTGCTCATACTCTACTTTTGACATACTTTTATTTTGTTTCGTTTTGTTCTTTATAAAAGTTTATTTTATAAAAACTTTATTCCGAGCCTATAAAATGTTAGGAATGCACCCGGGTTGAGGTGGGATTGATACCAAAAATAATTTAAGTTACCTTGAAGAAGATACAAAGAGTGATGGTTCTAATTAAATTGGCCCACAAAGAACAACTCATTAAGTGATACATATATATAGAATTAGTGCGCATAAGAAGAAATCAATCATTCTTTGTTGTTGACTCAAAAGTACATGAAAACTGGGCTTGATACTCCATTATTACATAAACCTTCCCCAGATACTCGTGGACTTTGTTATATAATAATAACTAGTGTAGGAGCTTGTTAGTCAACTTCCTCTGTCCTTTACACGTATCTAGTCTAGTGTTAACAATGATCCAGTCTGAGTTTTGAATCACTTGAAGCTCCAAATTTTTCTTCCGAATCCAATTGAGTTCGAATACCCAATCTCAAACGTAATTAAATTTGATTTACTATGTTGACTTTAGGCCAACCTAATGTAGATTCGAGCTTAGACTTGATTAAATCAAATTTGCTTCATCATCATCACCTAGTCTGAAATTTCGCAATGAAGCCAAGTCTTGGAAGGTCCGATAGTACGCAGCTTTACTTCTACATTGTAAAGAGGTTGTTTCCGATGGACCCACATACAAATGAGACAATATAAGAATGATGCAGGTAATAGAAACAATTTATAAAACACAAAATAAATGAAAATACAAGTAAAGGAGAAATAAAAACACTAAATAATAATAATAATAAAATATCCAAATTTCAAGATATATCTAAAATAAATGCAAATAATACTAATAATATTAATTAAATTTGATAATTTATGCCACTATAACTATAAAATAAGGAATTTAATTAATAATAATAATAATAAGGATAAGGATAAGGATATTTTGATTTTTTGTTAGTTATTCCTTTGTCATTTTAAGTTTATATTTTCAAACCAAACACTGATATAGAAATTCTTTAGCACTAAACCAAACAAAGTAATGCTTGTTCTATTTTATTCCTTGAATACTCTCAAACTTAATTAAACTTGGATTACTTTGTTAATTTTAGGTCAACTTAACCTAGACTCGAGTATGGACTCGATTAAATCAAAATTAATTAATTTACTCATAGATGAATAAAATAGAATTAGATTAAATCCGAATTAATTTGATAATCTCTAAGATCAAATCGAGTCTAAACCTTTTAAAACTCAAAAATTTGTCTTATAAGTCTTAATCTACACTTGACTAGGCTCACATATCCGATGTGTAACCTAATTAATATTGATTTACTATGTTAATTTTAGGCTAATTTAATACAAGTTCAAACCTAAACTCGATTAAATTAAATTAGATTGATTGACTTTGAGACGAGTAGATTAGTATCAAGTTAAACCTGAATTAATTAAGAGATAGTACTTAAGAGTACATTATTATAATTTAATTCTTATGATAAGATTGAAACTCGATAAGAGAAATAGAAAATAAAGGATTGGGAGAGGTGGGTAATGATAAGCAAGAAGAAGAGGCTATTGTTTCATAAAATTTTACAAGTAATGATTTGTCTCTAGCGCATACAATGTCTCTTTCAATGCTTAAAAGAGAAAATGGACATCAATATCATAAAGATTGCTAATAGGTTTAGTGCATACTTATGTTATATGGAAATGCCGCAGAAGAAACCCAATAGCGCAGATGAGTTGGTAAGGAGCTCTTTTAGTTTAAGTGAGGTAGTGGGTTTAAACCTCCCTCATATATGTAGCTATTTAAAACTTGTAGCTAGATATTTGCCTCCCTTAAAAAGACCTACCCGGCTCGAATGAGGATTAGTCTGAGTGTAAAAGACTTAAAGACGTTCTCATAATTGAGACCCTCCTAGAATACCTCGTAGGTATAAAAAAAGATGTAGAAGAAGAACATAGTAAAAAATGGGATCCATAAGCCAAATTGCCTAATTAGTTGATAGGGTTTGATCAGTTTGTCTCTTCATTAATACCTATTTTTTACTTAATTATGTATTACTAAGTGTGATTATCTTAATCAAATATTTAATCCTTCTGGGTTAGTTGGTTGGGCTGGTTGTAATTTAAGGCCTGCAAAGAAGATTTTGCGACCAAAGTGATTAATTGTAAAACAATCTCAAATTTTACTTAATATTATAATATTAACTTGAATTTAAAAAAATATCTTAAAATGCTTCAACTTTTAATTTGTAATAAAAATAATTAGTCATTAAATTATACGACGAGTCATGTTAGATTAGTATTTTTATCACGCGACTATTACGTATTGTATTTGTACCACGTATGAATTCTATTATTTAATAAATCTCAAATAACAAGAGCCCTAAAATAATTATGAACTAAAACATATGAAGTGTATAATTATTTTAAGTTTTTTGATATTTTTAATTTATCAAATACTAAAATTCACACTCGTTATAAATTCAACAACTACGTGGTAAAACACTAATTTGATGTGCAATAAAGAACCTTAATTTTTGGTAAAAATTGAAAGTTAGAATAATTTATTGTTATTTTTTAAAAGTCAGACTAATATTACATGTTTGAGTTTAGTTTATACAATTAATCTGGACGATTAATATAAAAGTGTATTCAAAATATTCAATAATACGTGTTTTAGATAAATTACTTAACCACTCTAACAACCCAATTTAGAAGAGTAATTAGCCTGCTCTTAGCCAATTCTATCTGAAGAATATATAAATGCATAGTTAATGATAAGATTGGTAACACGATTGCTGACCCTACTCGACGGGCAATATCGTTAAATCTTTTGGTGATGGGTACTAACGAGCTGCTATCTTGTAACTGGGTAGTCTTTTCTTGATATATCTACTGCGAAAGTAATCGGTGTGCCGACTAGTTCGCCAATTTTGCCGTCAACTTTAGGGCGGTGTTACCACTTTCGTACAAGCACCATCAAGGTGTCTATCAATCCTCCTAGAGGATGTAGCAGAGATCAGTTTCTTTCGGCTCGTTATGTAATTATTGCTGTGTTTTCCTTTCTATATATAAAAAAAATGATAAGATTGGTAAGTAATGTAACGTATCTTTGTACAAAAATTATAGGAATATGGTAGTTTTGCTTCTAATTGGATGCTTCCCTGAAGCAGTCTAGTAAGTGACAGTCTCATTGAGATCAACGTAATAAAGTAAACCTGGAAGGCCATGAAGTCTCTTTCAGGTTAAGATTAACTTCACTTGCTTGACCATGCAATACTGTGATGAATGCTGGGAATCTATTGTGTTAGGGATGGTAAAAGAAAAGCCCAAAAGCTGTCGTTTGGACATATTGCAACGAACTTTGTTTTGGGTTCTTGGGCCACATCGGATATACACGGATAATAGAGTTTATATAAATAATTAAATATAGTAATAAGAGGTTGACGAAAATGTTAAGTTGAGATTTTTAATGGACATTTCCAAACTTATAGGGTTGATTTTGAATGTTTGTGACATTTTGTAGCTCTTTTTATCTACGTTGAAATGTTTGAGTTTAAATTAAATTTTGTTTAAAACATTACTGTCTAATTTGATTAGTTTGTCTTTAAATTAAGTAAGTTTCGAGCTATAAAAAAATTCCTATTTCGAACTAATTTAAATCTTTTTTTTTTCAAAATTTGGACTTTTTTTTCAAGCTTTAGGTTGAACTCCCTTTCTTTGAGTTTTGTGTTAGATTTGACCTCAAATATTAATTTCACATACCAAGCTTGGTACAAAGTCCGAACTTTTTTGTATGTATAATAAAATATTATCATTTTGTAAATTGATAAATAGTTATTTTCAAGTATATGAAAACCTAATTGGAATTTGTGATCAAATTCAAATTCGATCAAATTTTAAATCAAATAAATTTTTTTAGGCTAAGTATGAATACGAGCCGAATCCGACTCATTCCATTTTCATGTATAATATTGTGCCTATTTGAAATGAATGGATTAATTAATCTTTTAATTTCTTTCAAGTCACTAGACTAATTCAACACATCATTCAGTATAATCTTCAGGTTCGAATTAAAAGTTTGAATTTGAATTTAAAAAACTTGTCTAATTTAATTTATAACCTATTACTTCTAAGTTAGATTGTAATTATCTAAAAGAAAAATAGAAAATGTTTTTTATTATTCTAAATTATTAATTTGTTAAATAATTTATTCAGACAGATCTCACAAGAAGGTCACGTGTGACATGAGATTCTCTGTTTCAATTAACCAGTTCTTATTTTATTCTATTAAATTTAATCTACACATTTACAAAGAGCTTACATACTTATGTGTACTAAATTAAATACCCCGCGACGAGCAAGTTGCTCCAACCCCTCACATGTAGGATGGAGTGAATCCTGAAAAGAAACAGGAATGGGCAGTGAGACCCAGTACGTGTGGCCTCCACGTTCCAAGAAACGTCAAACTCCATTATAGCAAGTTGCTCCAATTCCTCACATGTAGGATGAATCCATGGAGTGAATCCTGAAATGAAACAGGAATGGGCAGTGAGACCCTGTACGTATTGCCTCCAGGTTCCAAGAAATGTCAAACTCCATTATAATTTGGGCACAGCGTTTGCTTTAGAGACCAAATCATGTCGGTCGACAGAAACAGAAACAGAACTACTTTGGTCCCTCAGTTGCTGTCACTCTCTAGTGTTTTCCTCTGTCTGAAGGTATACTGGTAACCTTCTTCTTTGATTAATGATTTTGTTTTAGTCCGTTCGTTGGGTGTCATACTTTGTCCTGATTCAGGAAATTATTACATACACGCAAATTATTTAATAA
Organism: Erythroxylum pelleterianum; assembly: GCA_027563865.1. NCBI lineage: Eukaryota > Viridiplantae > Streptophyta > Magnoliopsida > Malpighiales > Erythroxylaceae > Erythroxylum > Erythroxylum pelleterianum. The sequence continues at coordinate 23,004,235 of JAOQMR010000009.1, forward strand.
AGTATTAATTAAATAACAAATTTAATCTAATTAATGTTTGTACGACTTATTTTATTTATTAACATCAATTAAGATAATTAAGATTAATAATCCAATTTAATTCAATTTAATCTATAATTAATAGCATAAATTAAATTATAGATTAAATCTGTATCAATTGAGTTTCGGGATGGATTTAAACTTGAAATGATTGTTTCAGTTCAAGTTAAATAATATAGATCGATTTAAATAAAATGATGTTATTTTGTTCAAAGATTAAATATGTATTAATTGAGTTTTGGCCCTTTCGGGATAGATTTAAATTTGAAATGATTGGTTCGATTCAAGTTAAATAATCTAGATCGATTTAAACAAAATGATATTATTTTATTCAAAGATTAAAAATTAATTGATAAATCTAATTTCGTTTTAATTGAAAATCTGGTAAAAATAATGCCTCTAGATATATATAGTGCTTAAATATTAGTTTTACTTAAGGATGGTAATGATTTGAAATGGGCTTAAATTGTAATTTAATATTAACCTGGTAGAAATTTTAATATGAATAAAGTATAGAGTCCATTAATAAGAATTAAACTTGAGTTCAACCATTACTAAATTAATTAGAACTAATCATTTGATTAGTTGACCTTTACCATTTATTAGTTCTTTAATATTTTCATTTTTAATCATAGGATACTCTAATACTCCTTCTCAAATGTAACTTCAGTTGTCACTTAAAATAAATATAACGATAAGCGAACCGGATCGGACCGAACCGCTGGAACTGAACATTCAGATAAACAATCAAAAAATTAAGAATTTAGACCAGACCTGCTTTTATACCATTTTAATAAAAACCCTAATGCGACCGAATAATGATATGTTATGTTATTTGAAATAATTTATAAATTACGTTATTTTATATAATTTAAAATTCAATAATAGATGATTGAAACAGATCTAAACACAAGAAGAGTTGCTATTATTTTGCGCTCGGCATACCAGAAGTTCAGCCCGCAATCCTATCCTTACTCATCCACAGGCCCAGATAGGTTTTAGTATTGCTCATTTTTTTTAGTTTTTTTTTTTACGTATCTTCGCGTACCAAAAATTAGGTGATCATAAACATTTATTTCTATCGTACTATCGAATTGAGCATCGGGAAAAAGCCCGAAATGTAATGACCATGAGACCAATCATATAGTCCTATTTAATACTTTGAAAAATTAGTATTCAGAATCAAAATTAAACTATTAAGAATTTAAAAGATTTAATTGAAATTAGACTGTAATAAAATTGATTAAAAATTAAATAAATTTTAAAAATTTGAAAGAGAGTTATCTACTCGAAGATTTTGAAGCTTAATTAAAAAAAGATTATTAAACAAAAAATAATTGTTTTATTTTAATGTATAGAAATTTATTAATTAAAGAAAAATCAACTGATTAATTTATTAATTAATAAGCTGATTTTTTAATTTATTAAAGTAAATTGGATCGAAAAGTCAAAAATCAAACAAAAATTATTAATTCAAGATTTTTACCATTGAGTCGAACTAATTAAAATTTTTCATTATTGAAAAGAACTATCTCACCTATTATTTTATTGAAGTTTTTGTCTAGAGATATTATTTATAATAATTCTGTCTCTATTTAATTCAAAATTAAAGAATTAAAATTTAAAAGATCATAACTTTGTGTCACGAATACAACTTTATTCTAAAAATGGAAAGGAAAGACTGAGTACATTAACCCTCTTTCACTCTCTCAAAGCGAGAAGTCTTATGTAATAGATTATGTTATTTTTTAAAATTGGTAATTGCATATTAATTTAACCTGAAGTTAATGATTATATAATTTGATTAAAGCTCAAGTTAGAATTTGGTTTTCAAATATGTTCAAAACCCAAATTAAGCCCCCTAGGGGGTGATGGAATTGTTGCAAGGGAGCATGAGGCCAAGAGATTATATATTTAAATCTTCCTATCCATGCTATTTCGATTGAGTATGTTGTACATGACTTACCTAGTGCGGAGTACACGGTTGGCAAGATTTGTAAACTGTTGCGTCAATTCGAAAGTTTACCTATTGCGCATCTAAAGGATAGCGATTGTGGCTCCTCCGTTTAAAAAAAAACTCAAATTAAAATAATGTTTTTTTATTTTATAAATTTAAGAATGACATTATACTCAAATCAAAAAAATCAAACTTGAACATTACATTCAGACCCGACCCAAGTCTTGGGCCCGTTGTCATTCCTACAGAGACCATCTATCAACTTCCAATAGGTCAGGAAAAGCTGCCACACGCAAGTTTACGTGTCAAGCACAAAGATGGTGACTCCAATTAGATACTCTTGCGTAAGGGGAACTCCATCTTCCCTTTTTTCTATAATTTTCGTTTAAAAGTTGAAAAACTGGAAAAACTGTTGAAGCTTGGAGCTCATGGACCACGTGGAGTGTGCGTGCTTTGCTTGTAACGGAAACTTGTGAGCCATGGCAGGTCCCTCTCATTTTTCGATTTTTCATCAACCGCCTTTAGGTTTTGTGTCAGCTCTATATAAGAAAAATGAGTGGCGGTAGATTTTTCCTGGAGAATTGTACTTAACCGGAAAATGTAAGAAAAAGAAATTACTTTTCTGCTAATTATCTGTGCATAGCTCCAAGCATACACAAAGCACGACACAATTGTCGAGTTAACTATGTAGAAAGTGAAGTGGTTCCTTGGATTTTTGTAGGAAGAAGAAGCTTTGAAGCAATTCAATATCTCTGTTTATGTCTCTGTCGCTGTCAAGCCAGAGCTGCTTCTTAAGATTTCAATCCCACGACGATTCTTCCATGACTCTTATCCCTGGAAATTGACGGTACCAAAAACTCTTTTTGAGTTTTCTTTCTCAGCTCATGAATTTTATCTGTTAAGTTCTTTTCTTTTTGTGGGTTTTTCTATTCATGTTCTGAAACATTTCCTTTCGCGCTTTGTTTGGGTGTGTGTAAGAATTGAAGTGAACTGGAGACGTCTCTGTGCTAAATTTTGTGTTTAATTCTCTCTTCTGATTGATTATCAGAGAACCTTTTTTCTCGGGAATGGAAGTTCTTACGTTCAATAACACACCGTTCGGTGGTATATGTTTGGACCGCAAGTTGGTTGCTGGAAGCTGGAATCTGTGCCATCCAAGGCTCTCTAATGGAAGAAAGCATAAGGTCATGTGTGCTAGGATCGATCTTAGAACTGGGTCGTTGAGATTTTCTCAAACTGACAAGTTTTTACTAGGATTCCGCAAGCATGGGAAATGTTCTCCATCAGTTGTCACGAATCAAAAGTTTAAGAATGCGGGTACGAGGGTTTCGAGTGGGAACTATGATAGTTATGTGATTGGAGAGGAGGATGTGGGAAAAATTGCTGCAAATGACGACTCAACAACTAAGGTATTAATTCCAGGACTACCAGATGTATCAAATGGTGACTCAGTTGCTTCCATAAGTAGCTGTTTCTGGGAGTGGAAGCCTAAATTTAGTGTGCACTACGAGAAAGGAGGTAGTGAGAATGTGAAATCTCCATCTGTGCTGTTTCTTCCTGGTTTTGGTGTTGGTTCATTTCATTATGAAAAGCAATTGAAGGACTTGGGTCGGGATTATCGAGTATGGGCAATTGATTTTCTTGGGCAGGGACTTTCTTTACCAGCTGAGAATCCCACCATGATGTCACCAGATGGGAACACCTCACTTGAGAAAGATATACTGTGGGGATTTGGTGATGAGGCTGAGCCATGGGCTAGTGACCTTGCTTACTCCATCGATTTATGGCAGGATCAAGTTCGTTATTTCATCGAGGAGGTAATCACTAGCAGATATGTTTGAGTTCTTGTAGAAAATCTGTTTCATCGTTCATGAGGATCAATTGAGTGTCTAGTTTAGATGTTCCATATTTTGATTTTGGGTGAATGTTTTTAAGGGATATTCCTTAATGTTCAAGTATTCGCATCGGGCACCTTCTTTATCAAATATTAAGCATAGATATGATGCATTATGCATAAAATTGACTCAACTCAGTGCCTTGAAATGCTTGCTCAGCAATTTGGGTGGTGAGTTGGAGGGTGGATAGACATAAGAGATGCTTCAAAACATGATTCTGAAATACCAAAAATGAGGGGTAAATAAACTTTTGCTTCCTGGATTTCTGGCTCATGTTTTTTGGTGTTTTGAGAGTTCTTTCCCTCTATCACCACCCAGGCCAAGTTACATGCAAGCAAATTTGAATACCCAAAAGATTAATTTTTTGGAATGGAGGTAGGTAGGTAGATAGATAGAAAGACTGGAAAGGAAAAGGGTGTTAAGGCATCACATTCGTGTGTGCTGCAGGTGATTGGTGAACCTGTTTATCTTGTCGGGAACTCGTTAGGAGGATATGTAGCACTTTACTTTGCTGCATGCAATCCTCAGCTGGTGAAGGGTGTAACATTACTCAATGCTACCCCCTTTTGGGGTTTTCTACCTAATCCTACAAGATCACCCAGACTAGCAAGGCTATTTCCATGGTCCGGAACGTTTCCCTTGCCTGAAAGCGTGAGAAAGCTAACAGACTTACTGTAAGTTTTACTCTTGTTATAAATTCAGGACTTGAATGTCATTTTTATTCATACTCATCCTCCAACTCACTTTGTCACTCATGTTATCTTTACTAGTTGGCAGAAAATAACCGATCCTGGAAGTATCGCAGATGTTCTTAAACAGGTTTATGCAGATCATACTACAGACGTCGAGAAAGTCTTTTCTCGTATTCTTGAGATAACTCAGCATCCTGCAGCTGCTGCAGCATTTGCCTCAATTATGTTTGCTCCACAGGGCCAACTATCCTTCTGGGAGGCTTTATCTAGGTACGCACGTTTTACCTGCTTTAATCGCTCATAGTTTCTTTTATCTCTCCACTGAGTCGAAGAACTTGAACAGACAATTGTAATTTTAGGTGTAAAATGAGTGATGTCCCTCTCTGTCTCATGTATGGGAAAGAAGACCCCTGGGTAAAGCCTGTCTGGGGCTCGGAGGTAAAAAAGCAGGTACCTGAAGCTACATATTATGAAATCAGCCCGGCAGGCCATTGCCCTCATGATGAAGTTCCTGAGGTATGTAGCTGCATTGCTAGCTCACTTAGCTCGAGTTCACGGCACAATGCATATATCTGTCTCCATCTATCTACCTCGACAGCTGTCCAAATTCTTTACCCTGGAAAGCCTGTGAAAAATAGTCATTGATCTTCACTGCTGCTAATTTCAGGTTGTGAACTACTTACTACGTGGGTGGATTAGAAACCTGGAGTCTCGAGGTTTAGTTGCATTACCTCTTCTTGATGGTGACGATGACGAAGAAAGTATCCGTCGAACCTTTGTTAGGGACTTGGAATTTGTGAGACAAGGGGCCAAAAAGCTGGTGAAAGTGCAGTTCTATGGATCCAGCTTCTCTCTTTGGAGTAGATTGAGGTCTTACATTAAATCCAGGTTTGGAAAACTGGCAACCAAATCTGGATAACATAGTATCTTAACCACAATTACTAAATGTAAATCATGAAGCTATTTACAGAATCTTTTCCTTTTTGGTTGGTGTATATATTTACACAGACGTGCTTCTTCTCATTTATACAACAGTAGCTTAAATGCATCCTTTAGACGTGTTAAGTCCGGTCGTTTAGCCGAGTTCCTGTTTGGATACTTAGCTGCCATTTCATCAGAACTTAAAGTGAGTGCGGATGTCTTAAGAGTGATACCGTTTATTAAAAACGACATCGTTTTAATTCGATTTAGTTATACTTTTCCAATGGAAGTTAAAAAACGGAATTTTCAATCAAAGTACCTTTCTTTTTCTGGTACTCGTCAAGGGCTCCCATTGCTTTGAAGCTTCAAAACGACGTAACCGAACGTTAAAGGGCAACCAGAATTATCTTCGCACGCCATAATTTTCCGGGAAGATGAGGGTACTCTCGGATCATTTCCGGTCCGTAAAGCCCGTAAAGTCTAGAAGATCGAAATCATCAGCGGCACATAATTCAGCATCTACGTCGAGAACTTCCCCGCCGAAATCCAGGTCAAATTCAAGATCGTGGTGCGTTTATCTCCTTCTTTCCACCAATTCCCCTATCAAAACCTACGTAGGTGTCACTACCAATTTCACCCGACGGTGAGTTCACGATCTTTCAATCACTTTGCTCTGTTTCTTGTTAAATTGGATGTGTTTGGCTATCTGGGTCTATCTCGCTGTAAGGGATTCTGATTAGTTGATGGTCTGATTTTGCAAATATAGCAGAACGAGTCGTACATGTCTGGTTTTGTGATCATTGATTTGGCAATTCATTCTTTGCAGGTTGAGACAGCACAATGGTGAGCTTAAAGGCGGTGCAAAAGCATCCAGAGCAGGAAGGCCATGGGTTTGCGCAAGCATAATTCGAGGATTCATTGATCGAAGTCAAGGTACACGCGTGATTTATATGCATTCGTTTTATTAAGACGAAAAAATGGATTTTGATTCTAACGTTATAATAAACAACTTCCAAGCGTTTCAAAAAAAATAAAATAAACAACAACTTCCAAACCTTGGAGGCTCTTATAACAACTTGGAGCTCGGTGAAGTTTAGATCAGGAGAACATGATGTCAAAAAGTTTTATGTTCGAAGCATCTTAACTATGTTTTCTGGATTGAGCCTGTCATGCAGGCTTGGTTAGTATAAAGTATCCGACTGAACATGATTTACAGATTATTGGTCAATTCGAAAATTTACTCAATACCTATCCAAAGGATAGCAAATGTGATTTCTCCGTTTAAAAAAAAAAAATTCAAACCTAATATTTTGAAGTGGATCATAACGTTTTTAAACGTTTAGAACTTATTTGGCCGCAGTTTGATTTTACTTTTATGATTTTTATTTACTTCTTGTTTTTTTACATTTTTCTTTTAAATAAAAATGTAATGTCAATATAATTATATTTTTATTAGCGATAACAATTATATATATTAGACAAAATTTAAACATAAATTATTTTTAATTAATTAAATTTATGTTAATCTTGTATAATAAATTATTAATAAATTAAAATAGATAATTTTAAAATTAAATTTTATTTATAAGTTGATATTTATTCATCTAATTTTATTATAAAATTATAAATAAAAACTACATTTTTTGTTTTCACAAATTTTGAAAACTGGAAAAATTTAAAACAAAAAATTCAAACAAACAAATTTTTGTGGGTTTTTTTTCTAACCAATCAAATATATAATACCTAATTATTAGGATTGCATCGATAATAAAATATATATTCCATTCGACCAATCAGGTCATTAGCACTTATATTATTTTATATTTTTTAAATAAAAAGGGTTTTATTTTTAATTTTATAAATTAATCAAAATTTAGGATTTGAAAGCTTGAATTTGATATTTCAATCTTGGTGGTAAATCGGCTCTTTCTGTCTCATACACATGTAGCTTGTGCTTTTGAATCGAACTGGAAATTTTGGTCTAGAAAATTGCCTCGGAAAAGGACGAATGATGGATCAAAAGAACAGAGTGTCAGGTGGCCCAATTTGCTACTATTGCATAGACAAACTGCGCTTGATAGAGTTAAAGGGTCGTTAGATTGCAGTAACTTACACACTGTTTGGTTAGCGTCTGAGGACGCGAGGACGGAAGACGAGGACAGAAATTTTTGTCTTCAGGGGTGTTTGCTTATCGAGGACAGAAATTTTTGTTCCGTCCTCAGAGGACGAAGACAGAAATTTTTGTCCATCT
>JAOQMR010000009.1:23014985-23040529 GCA_027563865.1 Erythroxylum pelleterianum
ACAATTATCTCTGTTCTGTCCACCACAACCAAACATCTCACTGTCTTCAATTCTTGTTCTGTTCCGTCCCGTCCTGCTTAGTCATGTCCCGTCCCTATCTACTGAAGACGCTAACCAAACGCTGCGTTAGAGATTGAATGGAAGATACACCCTTCTTGATAGAGTTTGTACCATTTCGTGTGGCGTTAGAAAAGCAACAGGACTATAGGAAGAGATTTTTTGTCTAATATTATGGCTGAAATTTATGGGACAGAATAAAACACTATAATATTGAACAGAAGATTCGAACTCCTGTAGTAAAGTTCAAGTCTCTTGTAATATTATATTTTAAGTTATAAATTCAACTTTTTTATAACGGGAAGTTTGAAACTGTTGTTCTTTAAATGTGTACAGATTAAGTTATCAAGTACACATAATTATTATGTTCTTTAAATGTGTACAGATTAAGTATCGGTAGGAATTTAATTATGGGAATAGATTTGCTATTACTGAACTGTTGCGTTGCATCCGTTGTGCCTGAATAAAACCCAGTCATTTATTACAATAAGTTGAATGACTAAGATCTTAAAGATACATCGGGATACAACAATTCGGGAGCAGCGCATCTGCTTCCTTTAATTAAGTTGAGGTATAAATTAAATTTTAACAATGTTTAAATTTTTTAAAAATATATATGTCAATATTTGGTGGACCCAAATTGTATAAGTGTGTGATGATAAAGCCTAAGTTGATAAATTAATTATTAAAAATTAATAAAAGCTTAATTTTATTAAGATTTAAAGGATTATTAGGAGCATTCTAAAATACTAAAAATGTAAAGTAATACGTTTCATTTAAAATGTGATTCAAGCATTGGACCAAACTATGATTTAAAAAATTTGCACGGAAGTTAAAGTAAAATGTGAGGTTTGAAAGGTTCAATCAATATTAGACTTTAAAAAAAATTAAAGAATTTATAAAATGATTGAAGAAGACCATCGTATGTATCAAAAAAATTAAAGTTTAATTAAAAAAAGATATTATTTACTGATAATTAATTAGTTTATTTTGGTTTATATAAAACTGATTAGTTTACAAAAATTGGCTTATTAGTCAATAAATTAATAGGTCTTTAACAACAAAGATTATTAAACTAAATCGAACCAAAAAATTAAATATCAAATAAAAAATTAATCATACAAAGTTTTCACTATTAAACCGACAGAATTGGTGCGACGCGACTTTTAAAACAATGACCCAAATGATATAATCATACACTTATAATAGGATAAATTTACATATTTTTTATGCCCAACTCAGTTTTTTAGGAGTGAGAGGTATGAGGTCAAAAGGTTTTGTGTAGGAATCCCTCTACTTATACTCTCTTGATTGAACCTATCGTAAAGGGCTTGTCTAGTGTGAAGTACCTAATTGACGTGATTTGTAGGCTATTGCGTTAATCCGAAAATTTACTCAGTACATATTCCAAGGATAACATCTACGAATTCCACCGTTTCAATTTTTTTTTTTTGTTTTATTTGGCTTTAATCAATCTGTTATCCTATATCATGTCTTCCCAAATGATACGTTAAATTTTAAAACAGCGAAAAATGTCAATTCCACCTTTCAAATACCGGTTCGGTTTACCAAATTAAGGAATTCCAAGTCAAGTCCGCACCAACTCATTGCTAACAAGGGAAAAACAATACCATACATCAAAACATTTTAAGGAATTCCAAGTCTATGAAGAAGCCGGTTTATGCACGTCGTATACCTTTCTTCGACCGTCAACTTAATCTATGTTGAAACCGGTTGAAGAGGACAAAGAAAACTAAGGCCACAGAGATTTATACGAAAACACAACTGAATTAATTATTGTTAACTGCTTCTTTCACACTTAATCTGTTTCCAAATTGTTTCATTAATGTATTATCCATTATCATTAATCAAATATAATCCACTTTCCTCGCTAGCTTAAACAAATCTTTCCACGTTGACAACAGAGTGCAACTGTAACCTTATTTTCTCGATCGTATCTTGTCTTTGTTTAAGTCATCACTTGTTCTTCTTACACGGGTTTGAAACCTAAAACCCTACTTAACCATATATTCATACCAGAAGATTGGATCAGAATTCATAGATGAACATGGAGGGGGAGATCTTCAGATTCTTTATGGTGTGGCTTTGGGTGTTTGTGTCTCTGTGTTATTGTTATTTGATCAAGAACAAGGTTCGTAAAGGAACAAGACGACTCCTTCTTGTTCTCCCAGTAATCTGTCTCTTCTTGTACTTACCTCTTTATCTCTCCTCCGCACATCTTGGAGGTGTCACCTCCTTCTTCATTGCTTGGCTTGCCAACTTCAAACTCCTCCTCTTCGCTTTCGATAAAGGTCCTCTATCTCCTTCAGATCAATCCATCTCTCTTCCACTTTTCGTCGCTCTTTCTTGCTTACCCATCAAAATCCAACAAGACCGCAGATCAGAAGAGAAACAACCTCAGAGAAAATCGAAGGAAGGACCTCTGAATTACACAGTGAAGATCCTGCTTTTGGCAATCTTGTTACAAGTGCGTGATTACACTCACCATTTTCATCCAAACCTCTTATTGTTCCTGTACGCTTTTCACGTCTACTTCCTTCTCGAGATCATCCTCGTCGTTGGTGCAACCCTAGCTCGAACCGTGCTCGGCCTAGAACTCGAACCACAGTTCAACGAACCCTACCTAGCCACCTCGTTGCAGGACTTCTGGGGCAAGAGATGGAACCTGATGGTCACCAATATTTTGCGACCAACCGTGTACGAACCGACCCTCCACTTCAGTTCTCGCTTGTTTGGCCGGAACTGGGCCCCATTACCGGCGACTTTTAGTACGTTCGTCGTGTCGGCGGTCATGCACGAGGTCATATTCTTTCACCTAGTGCGCGTGGGTCCCACGTGGGAAATCACGTGGTTCTTTCTTCTACACGGCATCTGTTTGGCCTTCGAGATTGGGTTGAAGAAGGCGTTGAAGGGCCGGCGACAGTTGCCCCCATGGACTTCCCGGGGGTTAACAGTTGGGTTCGTTATGATTACCGGTTTTTGGTTGTTTTTCCCCAAGTTCGTGGAGTCGAAACTGGACGTCAGAGCGTTTGAAGAGTACGCCGCGATTGGCGCGTTCTTTGCTAACGTCAAACAAAAGGTGATGGCGCTTTTTGATCAGATGATTGTACTCCGATCTAACGGTTGAGGACAGTTCTATAGTTCCACATTAGACGGTCATGATTGGATTGCCGTGCTCTGCTGTCAAATTCGACGACCAGAACTGTTCAGACAACAAAACAGTTTGCTCTTTTGACTTGGCGCTTAGTCCATATGCAATGTACTCGAAGCATTGGAACGGCATGCCGTATCAAAATAACCGAACAGAGTTGTTTGACTAAGTAAAAGTTATATGTATTTTAATAATATATTTCGTAATTGTGACAAAACTCTTTTTTTTGTTACTATTGAAAATTTAGAGTCATTATTATATTTTGAGTGCGTATTAAACACAATTATAATATAATAAAAACTACTACTTAAATATTTTTATTTTTATTTTTCACTCCATTGTTAAGTTAATTCGAGTTATAATGATATCACATTGATCCGTTTTAATTAATTTGAATTGTTTAAATTGTCAGAGTTATTCTTTTAAATTCAAATTCAACTCAAAATCAAATATGCTCAATGTTATTTTATTAATTTTAACTTGAATCTACCGTTATTGCTGTGCTTAATTATAGTTCATTTAAAAACAACTTTTTATTAATTAAGGGTGAGATTGTATATTACTAGACCTTTCTAAATTTTATATTTTAGCAAAATTTTTATTAAATATTATTATTTTTATTGTTGTTGTTGTTAATTGTTATATTGCTGTGCCTAATTATAGTATGCTAAGGGTTAGCATTGAGAATGCCAATAGGATTAACTCATGATTTTTTTAATAAATTCTAAAAAGAATAATTTGGCTTACTTTTTTAAATTCATTTTTTACTCTACAAATTTGCGTGATAGATGGGAACGTGTAATACATTTATATGTTTGGTAAGATAAAATGGGTCGGGTCAACTTGGAACAGTTGGGTGTGACGTGTTCTTTGATATTGATGACTTAACAAAGACAGGACAATTAAGAAATAATAATGGACAATTCAACATCATTTGATTTTTCTAATCATTACAGATTAAGTTTTTCTAGATGACAATTTTGGTAACTCGAATAACAGATGGGCTATAGGTTAAAATAGTTTGGCTCAATCGGATTATCGATTGAGTTCGGGATGACCGGTGATCTAACCGAAACAACAGAAATAACGTCATTTTGTAAAAAAAATTTAAATTAAAGATGAGTTTGGCTAGGTCACGATCGGCCAACTCTGGTTTACTGAACTACGAGTGGGCTGCGAGTTAAAATAGTTTGCCTCAATTGAGTCACGAGATGAGTTCAGGCTGACCCGTGACCCAATCTAAATAATAAAAACAATGTCATTTTATAAATTTTTTAAAAATAAGGATGAGCTGGGCTAGGTCATGGTTGTCCAGCTCTAGTCTGTTGGCTCATTGAGATCCTTACTTCTCTTTCATCCAAGTTTACATCTTATTATAGTGATGAATTGAAACTTTGAAGGAAACTATGCGGATAATATTGATTTTTTAATTTTGTAATTAGTCATTCAGCCTCTAATACAGATCTTAAAAATACAATTTAAATTATTGGTTTATTAAATAATTTACTTAAAATATATAATTTATAATATAATTAACTTAATTCCATGATTTAAGAAAGAAAAAAGATAATATTAATTTTTAAAATTTATAATTATTCATTTAAACTATAATACAAAATAAAGCTTGTATATGTTTGAATTACTCCGGTTCTTTCAAATCTTAAAAATATAATTTAAATTATTGATTAGATATATAATAATAATTATTATTATTAGTATTTCTTGTAGCGCTCCCTTACAGTAGAGTACCCACCGGGACGCCCGTAGATCATTCCGGTGCGTATCCTACGGTAAGAGAGAAATACGAAAAAAACACACTACAATACTCCACATGGCATCACAATACTAAAACATTAATATTTGATTGCAACCTTTTAAAATCAAACTTTTTCTATTTCATTTCATCCAACTCAGTAATTTATATAACTGTCAGTTTTCTCTGTCCATACATTACTCTGAAAACTTAACATAACTACTATATACAATCAAGACAAAATAGCAGTCCTAACTAGGTCATCCAAAAATAATCTCAGTTGACCGACCTGTGAGTCATAGCCTCTCTCGCCAATAAGATCTACACGGATCGAACAGTCTCTCAGGAGCTAAGGGTCTACTCTCGATCCTGAAAAATAGGTTGCAATTTTGGGTGAGTTTGTGAACTCAGTGAGGAGCCGTCATCGATGGTTCGCCCCAATTCACGCAGCACACAAACAAATCATATATTATCTCACAAGGACACATTCAGAAGTACCACATGATTGTACAAGCAAGATCACAAGTGTAGAAGGCATTCTTGCCCTTTTCCCATTTAAAATATTCAATCAATTATGTATGCAATGTATATGTGACACTTTCCCATTTTATTTCGGTGTTGTGACCGAGCGCTTGAACTGTCCCATATAAACATCAGACGCGTCTTATGGGTAGGAGAGCCCTCTGGGTATGCACTACTTCCCATAAGTTTACGGGCTGAGTTTGGAACGACCCGTGATTCAACCGAAACAACAAAAACAATATTATTTTGTAAATTTTTCTAAAAATAGAGATGAGTTGGGCTGGGCCACGATTAACTAGCTCTAATTTACTGAATCACGGGTGAGCTACGAGTTAAAATAGTTTAGCTCGATTGGGCCACAGACTGAGTTCAGGCCGACCCGTAACCCAACAGAAACAACAAAAACGTCATTTTATAATTTTTTTAAAAATAAGGATGAGCTGAGTTAGGTCATGATCGTACTCATTGAGATCCCTACTACTCTTTCATCCAGGTTCATTTCTTATTATAGCGATGAATTGAAAATTTGAAGGAACTATGTGGGTAATATTGATTTTTTAAGTTTGTATTTAGTCATTCAGCCTCTAATACAGATCTTAAAAATAAAATTTTAATTATTGATTTATTAAATAATTTACTTAAAATATATAATATAATTAACTTAATTCCATGATTTAAGAAAGAAAAAAGATAATATTAATTTTTAAAATTTATAATTATTCATTTAAACTATAATACAAAATAAAGCTTGTATATGTTTGAATTCCTCCGGTTCTTTCCAATCTTAAAAATATGATTTAAATTATTGATTAGATATATAATAATAATAATTATTAGTATTTCTGTTATTATTATATTTATTTACTTATTTTAATTTTTATTCTATTTCCTTTTATTTATTATTTATTATTATTTATATTTTCATTTATTCACGTGGGTTATTTAGAAATAGTCTCTTTACTAATCAAGGGTATGACTGTGTATTACTGGACTTTGTCAGACTTCGTTTTTTATCAGGATTTCTACGGATTGTTATTGTTGTTGTTGGTTTGAATAATTTATCTAAAATATATAATTTATTATATAATTAACTGGACTCTATAATTTAAGGAAAAAATATAAAATTTAAAGTTCATAATTATTCTTAGTTTGTATCTTCTTCTACCTCTCACCAGAAGGGACGTTAAGGTTAGTTCTAAATAGGGAAGTTGAGAAAGACCTTTCGAGTGTGGTAGGGTTCGGTGGCCTGTTGATGTTTAGGTCCACAATCCTCACAAATGGGCTGCCTTGAACATAAAAGTAGAATCCCACCACCTCAACCAAAGGGGATCATTACTATGAATGGCAATGAATCGGCGGAGTTTTAACAGACGAGTAATTCAACAAACTCGAGATTTATTTTTCTTAAAATCATCATAAAAGGCGTATTTTGTGGCACAAAATAATGACAAAAGGGCATAGGGATTCCAAGTTGGTGGGCTCTACTTAGAAATTCTCACTTCCCTGGAATGTAATCCATTTTCATTCCAACCGCTGCCACATAAACCAGAGATAAAAAACTAAAGTCAAAGTCTCTCTTTAAATAATGCCCAAAGTTTGGATCTTTCATGTAGAAACTAGAATCTTTGGAGTTGTTTTGTAATACCCAATTTTTGTTTTTCCATAAGAACCGATCTTGGCCAAGAAAGGAAAAATCTTGATGGGTTATCTTTCTTGCAAAGCTGAATCAGCAATTGCTGTCTCCAACCCTGCTTCCTCTCGAACAACCTGGTCTTCTGGTGTCAGCAGAAAGAAGGAGGATAAGGCCGTTAAGATCCAGCAGTTTCACTACAGTGATCTTGAAGCTGCTACCAATGGTTTCTCTGACCAGAAACTCCTTGGAAAGGGTAGCCATGGACGCGTCTACAAGGGCGTTATTAGGGGTCGTCATGTTGCCATCAAGAAACCTTCCAGGGCTCTTGAAATCGGTCAAGAAGTGGATAACGAGATTGAGATCTTGTCAAAGGTTCGCAGCCCAGGATTGGTAAACTTGGTAGGATTCGCAAGCGATACTAAAGATAGATTACTTGTCGTTGAGTTCATGAGCAACGGTACTCTTTACGACATTCTTCACTCTAATTCAAGACTTCCCAGTTGGGGTCGGAGGATAAGGTTGGCTTTGCAGATTGCTAAGGCTATTGACACCTTGCACACGCAAAACCCTCCTATAATTCACCGAGATATTAAGTCTGCGAATGTTTTGATAGATAGGAATTACAATGCAAAATTAGGTGACTTCGGTTTGGCCCTTAGGTGTGGTGTAGATGATGATTATAGACTTAAGTCAACCCCACCTGCTGGTACTATGGGGTATCTTGATCCTTGTTATGTTACACCTGATAATTTGAGTACTAAAACTGATGTATTTAGTTTTGGAATTTTGTTGTTGGAGATTATTAGTGGAAGGAAAGCTATTGATGTTGGTCATTCACCTCCTTCAATCGTTGATTGGGCAATTCCACTTGTGAAGAAGGGAAAGCTTGGAGCCATATACGATCCTAGAATTGCCCCCCTTAAAGATCCTATGGTCAAGAAGCAGTTGGCATTGATTGCTGCCAAATGCGTGAGGTCTTGCAGAGAGAGGAGACCAGCAATGAAGGAGGTAGTTCGTTGGTTAACTGCCCTGAGTAAATCGGTTCCTCTCCATTCATGGAATGGTTTCAACAATCCATGTATGATGGTGGAGACTATGGGACGTCCAGTAGAAATGAGGAGTACTCCATCGGGTGCTGGAGATGAGAATTGGGATGGCATGGACTATAAACTCGGCGAGCAATCAATAAGGGATTCACGCCGAGTCTTCTCTGATTTGGGTTTTCGGAGCAATTTGATGGAACTAATGGCTAGTATTGATGGAGAGTCTGAAGTTTTGGGTGAAGGTGGTGTAGTTGGTTCTAATTCTGAATCTGTAAATCGGATTTCTAGCTTCAGACTTGGTGTTGCTAAATATGGCCCCAGAAGAAGAGCTCAATCCAGGCCTCATGGAAGTGAAAAAGCTCGCTTTCGACTGGAGAGAAACAAATCAATTGGGGATGGTTCAGACTGGTTTTCAAAAAGGGATGAGAGAGTGGCTCCTTCTAGTTTTAGTGCTCAAGGATGTGATGAAGCTCAGCACGTTCCAAGGAATTTGGTTTTGAACCAACTTAGCAAAGGAGCCTAACTCAGGCTTGTAAGCTTCCTTTGCTTGTGAATTACATTCCTTTAGATTTATTGTTAGTCTTGTTGGTTTTAAATTGATTTGGCACTTACTCAGTGCCCAAGCAAATGTATTTCAAAGTGTGTGCAGAGTTTTAGTTCATTGCTCATGTTCCTTCCAATGACTCTCATTAAATCACATTGGTTATATCATTTTTATGCAAAGTTGATGTTATAAGCACGAATTCGTTATTTTATTACGAATGTCCTGTTTCTGTGCTGCATCTTGATGCCCTTTCTGCTCCAGATTCCAGTCAACTTCATAAAGAACAGTAGACTGCTTCAATGTTTTGCATAATATGACAGTTGAACTCATCTTTTGAATTGGAATGATAACAATTTTGTGAATAGTGAATCGTAAAAGATTGTTAGTTCGAGAAGGAGCATTAGATAGAGGAAGTTCAAAATTTTCATCTGTTTCTGTACAGAAGATATCTTTTGTTCTTGCTGCTCCATATTATGCATAAAGATTGTGAATGGCACTGTCACTAAAAACAAAAACCAGTTCAAAATCTTGGAGTTCCTTGTCTGATGCTATGTTCTGATCTTGCGTTGTCTAATGCTTGAAATTACTAGCCTGCTACTTGCCAACCTAATTTCGGCAGAACTGTATCGAAAAGTTCCCATCAATTCTACTATGGATTAATTTGGATCAAACAAGTTCTGTCCTTTCCATCTTTAAGATTCTCATCATCATTGTCCCATCTCCAGGCATCCTGTTGAGCAAGGTTTTAAATTACGGATTACGACAATTTATGGGAAATGCACGGACCGGAATATAAAACCAAAGTCTTGAGATACCAATGGTTATTCTTTACAAGGCATGATCACTTTCATCTGGGCACTTTGTGACCAGACATGGTTAATGTACATTTGATTTGAAGCAGAAAAACAGAGCATGTCCAAAGTAACTTCCCTCTCCACCTCTTTATGGAAAGTTGTAAGAAAGTTATTTGCATTTAGTTCTTCAAGAGAAAGAAGAGAAGTGGTCAAACTGAAGAAAAAAGATTTATCTTCTTTTGAGGTTCTTGTGTTGAACATTGATCCAATGCATAATTTTCTACCTTCTTATGTTTACTTTTTCTTTTGCTTTCCACATCTTAAACTCTCTATTTCAGCGGGATTCTGCATTTTAGCGGGACTTTTACGATTACTTTATGCTTAAAAACGGAAGGAATAGGAATTACACAAGTTGAGTATCCATTTTTCTCTGATCCATAGCTGGCAGGTTGAATTTTTGTGTTGTCCAGACCACAAAGAAGAAGGAAAAGGTTGTCATGTAGCTTATGGCAGCCAGCTGAATAGATACATACTTTACAGTTCAGAAGTTTTTTTCTTAATCTTTGAAATTCAGTCTTTGTTTTTTTGTGCATATCCAGGAAGTCGTCTTGATACATATAAGTATTTGTAAATTACAGAATTATTAAATTTGTAATACTTACAATTTTTAAAGTATTTTTACTTTCAACTAATTAATCCGAAGATTACGCTTAAAACATTTGAGATTAGTATCACGTGATATCGAGTGAATCATCAGATACATATAATAATTTGTAAATTATGAAATTATTAAATTTGTAAGCTAAATAATATTTACAAAATTTAACGTATTTTTACTTTCGATTAATTAATCTGAGAGTTATACTTAAAACTTTTGGGATTATTATAATGCAAGGGAATTGAAGATAATTGGCCGATTCTGAGAGGGTTGGAGCACCCTGTTTTTATTGAAATATTTCAATTTTGTGCTACTTAATTTTAATTATATATTTACATAAAACTCACGTAAATGCGTCGATGAAATTTAACAGAAAAAGATAACTAGGCCAATGATTTTCTAGAGAGCATATTCTGTGTTTCTACTTTGGCTGGGTCTGGGGCAATGACTTTATGGCCACGCCCCCTTTTCTCGACTGCGCTGTGCTTATCTCTTCGGAGATGATACGGGGAATAATAATCCAAAGTACAAAACGAAAAAGCCATACGATGAAAGTTACATTTCATGGCAGCGTGGGAGAAAAATAAAAAAACTTTTAAAATAGTTAAAGGATTTTTATTTTTATTTATCTATTTAAAATTTTAATCTTTCTTTTTAGTTTTAGTTTCTTTTTAATTTTCAATATTTAGGAAAACCGTAACATGCTATTTTTATTTTTTGTTTATTTTTTTACAATATGATTTATAATCAACTAAATATATAATAATTATTAATAAAAATTATTGTCATTTAATTAATTAAATTTAAAATAATTTCAAGATATATAAATTTCAAATAAATTTGATTAAACAATTAAAGTGTATTTAAAATAAATATTAATTTATAAATAAAAATAACTGTATTGATAATTTATTAATAAATATTATTTAAAAGATTAAAATAATTTATCTTTAACGTTTACCTAATATGAAATTATTATTCTTGACCAATCATCCTTTTCAAAGTTAAGGCGAAGTGCAAACTTCAAACGTTCAACTTCTTATAATGAAAGGCTCATAAGAAAGTTAATTTCACAACTTAGACCTCTGTAGGTTGGGTTATGGCATTCAGCGATAGAGTAGGGTCTCTGAATACACACTCTTTGAGTACCAAAAGAGAAGAATGAAACCCTTAAAGCTGTGAGAAGTTGTAATCCTGACCATTTATAACTCAGGTTTAGTATTGACAAACTCAGGACATATGCAGCTATCAATTGTTTGCTAGGGAGAATAAGTTATTCGGTTTTGGGCATTAAACATAACGACCGAAAAGAATGAATGGGTATAACCAGAAAGCTGTAAAAGTAAAGTACCAAAGGTGATTGCTAATGCCTTGGTAACTTGCACACCAAAAATGAAAGTATAAAATATTGAACAAAACCCCTATCTCTCAATACTACAAAAGTATCAAAATTAAAACCAATTGGTAATTTCATTCAAATCCTGAAATCTATCCAGCAAATTCTCTAAGAAAGTTTTCGTTCTTAACTTGATCTGGCACTGATGCTCTGTCTCGTTTTGATCATCCTTTTAAGGGTTGCAAGCCAAAAGTTGCACTCATCCCATTCACTTGTGGTAAGGAGTACCTAATCCACATGAAGGTTATCTAAAATAAGGGGCTGGTTTACTTTAGATTAATTTTAATGAACCGATATAGATATAAATAACTATTAACTTACAGAACACATACCTGAATTTGCAGGGCTGTCCCAAAATCATTTTTGTCTAATGCTTGGCAAAGTTGAATGAGCTTATCGGAAGCATTTTTGGAAATATCCCCGCTATTAAGTTTGACAAACAAGGCACCTATTTTCTTTGAATTGTCCTCTATTTCTCGCTTTCTCGCCGGATTTGCACGTGGACCTCCCAAAGCATCTGACGTCTCTTTAAAAAGTCTTGTCAATGTTGCAACTACAGGCCTATGATGAGCTGAAAGAAACCAGGCAAATCAAAGCAACGTTCATCAGCAAGCAGCACACGCGAAAGTTGTTGTGTGAGATGAACAATTATACGCCCAATGCAAACATAACACATCCATGGTATGGTGCAAATATTTGATCAATTAATGGCAAGTTTCGGCACAGAGCCTGAAAACTAACCTCCTTTAGCATCAAAGTGAACGTGGAGATTTCAGAGAAAACAAGATAAGTGAATTTAATCAGCTAAAGAATCAGTAAATACCAGGTACGCTTGATGTGTCAACTGTATGCACTGTTGGGGGAGGAGCAGGCTGTGTGACAGCTGGTTGTACAGCTGTCGACTGAGTAGGACTGGGTGGCTGCATTGAATTGATACCAGGTCTTTGTACAGCACCCGAATTTGTCATAGGCCTGAATCCCATGGATGCAGTAGCTCGAGCCACAACCTGTGGCATTTTATGGCTGGGAATTGTACCTGCTTGAGCGGGAACTGGGCCTTGTGCGGGAGGTTGTGCAGGGTGATAACCTGGATTAGCAGACCCCTGAACCAAATAAAGGATTACTCTAGCTACTTCATCATGAAAACCTTTTTCACAACACCACTTTAAAATCGAAGCTAGCTATACAGACCGGATATAACTGAGAACCCAATGTGGGTTGCTGGTACTGCTCTGCATTCCTCAGAATTGGAACATTTGAAGGAACAAAGGGCTGAGGGACTGCCGGGGGTGGTGCAAAATTTGTCTTAGAAAATGAAGGAAAAAAGGGAAAGAAGCCGTTTAGTACACAATAGTAAATGAAATGAGCTCTTAATCAAGTGCATCCAAACAAAAATCTAGTGAAAAATGTCAAATCAGTCACCAATCATTTTACTTTTTTTTTTCTGATGGACACTTGGAACAAATATCAATTACAAGGTGGAGATTGAAAATGTTAACATTTACACATCTTGACCACACAAGTTAAACATGAGTTGTGGCTTCTAGACATACAAACAAAACTAAATTTAATTCCTTTGAACTCATTATGGTGCATTCTATATGGCTCTATAGCAAAGTCACATTAGAAAATATAATGAAAGTAAATGCTACAATGCAGAAGATTATTAACTACAACATACACCAAAAGAAGCCTAATAAAAAAGGCACCTGAGGAGCCTGAGGTGTCTGAGATGGAATAAAAAAATTGGGCTGTGGAGTAGGCTGATATGCTGTAGGCTGAGGGCTAGGTTGATATGGGGTAGGAGCTGCATATCCTCTCGCATAGGAAGTAGCAGGAGGTGGTTGATAATTTTCACCATATGGACTACCAGGAACATTTTGATGCACTTGTGAAGGTGCTGTATCCTAAGCATTAGAGATTAAGAAGTGATAGAAAAACGTCAGTTAAAGCTAGAAGAAAATCACATTCAGCTAAAGCAGTCATTACAACCAATTAAAGAACCACCTGATAATAATTCTGCAAGGGATCAACCCCACCAAAACTGGATTGATCAGTAGCATACATTAATTCACCTTGCTGTTGGGTGTGATCAAAGGCTGAAGTTTTGACTTCTTTCTCTGCATGTCAGATCAATCAGAATCTTCAATTGTTACTCTTTTTGAAGGCAACATTATAAAAGTTCCAGAAAAGCCATATCTATTTTACAACATCTACTGCCCTGAAAAATCTGATGTACAAACGTTACAAATTAAACATACTGATCTACAATAATGAAGGATTGTCCCCAATTGATACATTTCATAGAAGCGTTCTGAAAATAACAACACATAATCAAATGGCCAAGCAACCTGTAAGAACTGTTTAAGAGCTGATTCCAAAATATACAAGATTAAGGGATCAAGAGCAGATAGCAGGAACACAAGAAGGGATATAAAGTGAATCAGCAGTAGATCAAGAATCAATCATGAAGCAGCACATTTACTATGTCACTTAAGAATTTTTCTGAACGCATACCAGATTCTAGGGAAAGGGCAATACGATCTCTTAAGATTAATAGTTCAGGAGACATTTCATCAGATCCCAAAAGTTTCAAATACTCCATTGCAGTTGATAAAAGTCCCTGACTGGCTAAAATCTCAGCATATTTCTCAACAAGCTTGAAGAAAGATGCGCTAAAATGTTTCTGACCATTAGCCAGAGCAAGAACAATAGTCTTCTCCATTAGATCCTAACAAAATTAAGCTTGCTTTAGTCATTATTATTTTGAAATTGTTAGTAAGTGTACGTCCGATAAACAAGTATAAAGTTAGACCTAAAAAAAAATGGGATATGTTACCTGGAGAAGGTCAAGGTATGATTTATCCTCATTCTCAACCTTCAGACTCCTTGACCAAATTTCAACTGTTTTATCAATGTTTCCCGCACAAATATAACATAAAGTAGCTGCCAAAGTGTTGCCAGCAGCCATCAATTTTGAAGCAAGGGAATCGCATAAAAAACTCCAGTCCTCACTTTGTGCAAACTGATTATTCATCAGGAACAAAACAAAATTACAGACAGCAAAAATAAAAAGAAATGGTACATAGTTACATAATAAGAATTTGTACATCGACTACCCTCCCAGAGTAGTTGCATAAAGTGCAACATTAAATTGCAGGCCTAATTCATGTTAGAATGTACAAATCACTAAGAATGCAACTGATCTTTTCAGGCTGATATATACAATATCTCCGCTAATTTCAGAGCTAAAGTACTTACAGTACACAAGAGAGCAAGTGTTTCTTTCCAGTATTTAAGTGGCCTGGTGTTTACCAGACTGATGAGATCATTGTTCACCATTGCAGAAACAACCTGAAATGGAATTCAAAGAATTTAAAGCCATCTATTATGTGGCATAGTTTCACTTAGACATAGATAACCAATGGCATTAAAATTATTTTCAAAAGATAGTGATGGAGCTACCTTCAAGTATGGTGAACGATGCATAGTTTCACTTAGACATGGATAACCAATGATAGTAAAATTATTTTGAAAAGATAGTGATGGAGCTACCTTCAAGTATGGTGAACGACTCATCTTAAGATATTGATCACGTGTCCTCTCCCACAATGTAGAACCACCAACATGAGCAATAACTAAAGCATCAGCTATTTTATTTGCAGACAAACACTGTGCAACAGCCCCTTTGTAATCTCCCACAACCAAAGCCCGCTGAATAGAATCATCAAATGAAGGATCCACACTCTCTTCGAATCCTTCTTCTTGCCTGTTTTCCTCCAAAGTAGGAACTGGAGCTCCAAGGCCAGAGCTACCAATGGAAGTTTTCACAGGTGTATCAGCCTTGGGGCTTGAGAGATTATTAAAGAAGTCTTCCCCATCATCGGCAGAGAAAACACTCGCCTCGTTAATTTTTTCATAGCCGACTTTATCAGCTACCTTATCATCAAGCCGGACATCACCTATGTCCTGTGAGAGATTGTTCTGTACAGCTTCTTTTTCTTCAGCAGGTAAACTAAAACCAAGGTGGGAAAGCAATTTTGTCCTTGCTGTCCCATCTTCTTCAAATAGAACCTTGAGAAAACCCCAAGTTTCTCTATCATCCTCTGATCTGCTAAGATCATTCAATGCATAAGCAAAATCATACATCAATATTTCTGAAGATACCACTGCAAGTCAAGGAATAAACATAAGTAAGATTCTCATACAGATCACATACTCTGACTCCTGAGACTTCCTATTGCACAAAGCCTTCAGAGAAAACTTCTCCCCATTTTGTATTGCATCTTTAAACTCAGATGACCTACTCAACAAAGACTCTTCTGTGACCATGCTATGCAAATAAACCTGAAAGAATAATCAGGGCATGTTAAAACTTATGGTAACATTTCCAAATAAGGAAAATTGGAGAAATCTAAACAAGCATACCTCTGAAGCACCAGCTGGAGCACCCGCAGCAGATGACCTAGGATGAAACGACACAAGCTTACCTCCAAAGCCAAAAGATACTCCAGCGGGACGTTTGTACCATTTAGGAGCTCTTAGTGTTGCTGCATTAAAAGAACAAAGAATTAAGTGAAGACAAACTATGAAAAATAGAAACCAAAAAGCAACAAACGATATGAAGCTTGATCTATAGTTAAAACTTGATAGGATCACTAGAATAAGCCACATTACCTGCTCCATAATCACTACCACCAGCACCATATCGGCTGCAACCCTGTGAGGTAAGATTCGAGAAAGGTCTTTCAGTATTACAAATATGTCAAAGCACATTCACAGAAGTTTTCTTCTCAAATTCATTTCAGAGGTGAAAGAAGTCCATGTTTTCCAAAAAGCTCCATTAACTATTGACTGTCGCTCTTTCTCTCTCTCTAGTTTTGTATCATTAACTAACAAATGCATACCTCAATGTTGTATATGCCAATCTTCCCATCATAAGAAGATGTTGATATAACTCCAGGTATCTTTGGATACCAATGTACATCAAAGGTCCAGTTGGAGCCACCAGGCAATTCACGTACAATCTATGCAACAATATAAAACTTTAAGGATGCTTGGCCACCTTCATGAATAGAAGAGAAAGGGGAATTTCAACAGGAAAAATTCAACCCAAAAATTACGTGTTCTCAAAAGCTGAAGTGCAACCACTGAGATATTGCTTACCTCTCCAGTTACAGTGTCCCAACAAAAAGTTCGATTATCTTTAGCACATGTAAGCAAATAGGAGCTGTCAATGGGACACCATGACATTGCAATAACACCTGATGCAAACATCAGCAAAGAAAAAAGCAAAAGATAATTTTCAGCATTCATGTAACGTTTGTAAGAAGTGCAGGATTTGAGAGATACAACTTCTACGATGTGTCATAATTACCAGTAGTAGTTATTCAATTTGCAGCACACACGTAAGAAATGAACTACCAACGAACAATTTGATAAAAGAATTTTTTATATGACATTATCCTACAGCTCCAGATATTTCAATAGAAAACCAGATCGTTTCATACCTTTGGTGTGCCCCACAAACTCTTTTACAGGGGTCATTGCATTACGCATGTCCCAAAGCTGCCAGGAAAAGAATTGAATTACAAATTTCTAATTATCAATATAGGGGGGGAGGGGGTGGGGGTGGGGGGAAGCAAATAAAAGCAAAATTATTACCCTCAGAGCAGGAGAACCATCTTCATCGGAGGCAATAACAAGCTGAGTGGCAATATCAGGGTGCCACTGCAAAACAGAGCACCGCCTTCTGATTGAATCTTCAACGCTGTTATTAATAGATGTAGAATCAGCTTCCAGTTGAAGGAAAAACATGGCACTATCATGCAGAAACGACCAGATCCTTGGATAAAACAATCAAAAACCAGGTAAAATGGAAGTAACTTACGATATTACTGGCTTCTGCTTCTTAAGGTCCCAAACCGCTAGAAACCCACAAAATATTCAGTATATATAGAAAAAAATGTATAATAACTGGAATTCTATCCCGTTATGCTTCCTCACCAGTTATCCCATTTTGGGAGGTTGATGCCAATATATGTTGAACCTTGCTATTCCAAGAAATATATGTAATCTCACGTTGGGTAGCAGAACCACTACCCTACATAAAAGATCACACAGCATTCAATGACTGGAAATGGTGAACAAATAAAGGACCTATAAAGTGCACTTTCCAAGCATCAATGAGAACAGTAAAATGACCGCGGTACAAGTTATACCTTGTAAAGCAAGAAAATGAAACAAAGGCTATTTAACTAACAGTATCCTTAATCACACCAATCAGGGGACTAATTTACAATCACTATAAAGGTAGGAGAGTCATTTTCAATGTTACTACTCATTGCCACCAATAGAGAGGTCAAGGATAACAGCATAAAGCCAACATGAGAAGGTATCCCCTCCTCATGGACACACCAAGAGAACATATCTTTCATCAACTAGGGATTAAATAAGATATCAATCTAGAGTATCAAATAGTTTGATATGGCAATGAGTTACCCTGTTCAGCTGTTTCAGTTACCAGCAGAAACTAGACACTAGTCACATGGCCCCCGAAAGATGATCACACACAAAATAACTTTTTACTAATCAATCAGCCCTCTACACACCTTAAGGGGTGGGAAATGTGAAGGTGTTTTGGGTGCAGATAAATCCCAGATTAAGATTTCACCATCATCTGCACCTGAAGCCAGTAAGTTAGGCGTGATTGCATTAAACTCAAGACCACGAACCTGAAATTGAGAAAAGTGATGTAAGCCTGCCACAAAATCCTCATTTATGTAGGTAAAAAGAAAGCAAATCACACATGATGCAAGTATTGCAAAAGAAAAGAAACTTACAGGTCCCTTATGGTTTGAGAGATGTACAACACGAGCATCTTCAGTTGCCTCAGGACTAGCCAAAAGTGAAACTAGATGTTACTAAAGTTTCATTATGGGAAAAAAGTAAATACAAGAATGATATCACAAAATAAAGTGACTGAATTCGTTATTCTATTATTTGTACAATGTTATTCATTTGAAGAGCAAAATTATCTACTAACAACCTGTATTTAGAAGCCACACTACACATCCAATCACTACTTGAAACACCACAGAACACAAGTTAACGCTAATTTTTTAAGACTTCCTTCTGGTCAAATTTGTTCCATATTTCTGTGGAACATTTCTTTTCATTTCTATGCAACCAGACTGTATGGAATTGAAAATGAAAAAGTAAACTGAAAAGAAACGTCATAAACCAACTATGGTCTAATAGAAGTGATCAACATTTCTTTTCATTTCTATACAACCGAACAGTAGCCTCAATGCTATTGTCGAAAAATTGAAAATTGAACAATAGACTGAAAGAAAACATCACAAACAAACTATGATCTAATAGAAGTGATCAATTAAAGACCCAATAACAGCACAACGGACAAATTCTATATTTTCTTTCAGTGAAATACATTAGTAATCAAAATAAAGTTCAATTGGGACTTAAGTAAACTGCGAATCACAAGCTCTATATTTCACTGCAATATCAACGACACGTCTTCAAACTTACACAACAAATTTGTCCTTCAATGCTAATAAACTAAATGAAATTCGACCAATTTTCAACGAACATTCACAGTCCTAACACACAATTCGCCAAATTCAGCTCAAATTAGTGAAACTAGAGCAACCAAATTCGTATAAAGCTTCATTGCGAATGAACTAATCACCGGATCAAGGCCAAAGGGTTCCAGATATCAATACTGCCATCAGCAAGTCCACCGGCAATCAACCCGAGACCGTACGTATCAGACTCCGGTCCTTTTCTGCTCCAAGCAATACGGTTAAATTTCTCGGAACTCTGATACTCTCCCAGCAAAGGCAGATCACGATCGTCAGATTGAAAATCAAGCTTGAAGATCTCAAGACTCGCGGAGGAGCTGAACGACGGATCCACCACATTCGCCATCGTTCCGGCCGCCATGTAAGGCGTGTCCGGCGCAAGCGCCACTTGCGCCGATCTATTAACCGACTTTATACAGGCCATGTCACCTCAGGTCCCTAGATCTAAGAAACTGCGATAAATTTACAAGGCCTGGATCGGGAATTTGGGGTTTCTCGATCAGAAATTTTGGATTGGAGATTATCGATAGATAGAAAGAAAGAGGGAGGGAGAAAACACACATAAAACTTGCACTCGCCCTCGCACTCTCGTCTCTGTGTTCCTCTTCTAGACTGTGTTCGTAGGATTTGGTTGCGCTTTGGGTTTGGGAGTTTTAGACTTTTAGTTACTTGGTCAGGTAGACTTATTGTCTGCGGTCATCTTTTATGCAATCGCTTGAAAATGAGCTCACAAAACGCATTTTCGTCTTCGTGTGTGGTTATAAAAGTGAGTGCAGATACAGATGGCTGCATTATAATACTCCTGGTCTTGGTGATTTGTCAGAATCACCAACGAGATTAAGACAAGTGTGTTTAAGGATTTTTGTTTTACTTATTTTTTAAAAGGATAAGGATCGAAGCCCATTTTAGTGGAAGCCCATATTCTTCTTTGTTTGCTTAGGCCCAATATCAAATTGTGGGCTCATTCTTTCTTAATGAAATATTCTTATAAAGTTAGCTTTAAATATGTATTTTTAATTAATTTATTTATATTTATTTCGATTAATTTAAAGTTTAAATTTAATGTAATAAACAAATTTAATTTAACTAAAAATTAATAAAATTAGATGAGACGACATAGTGAAATATTCTTATATATAGAGAGCTTCAAATATGTATTTTTAATAAATTGATTTGTGTTTATTTTGATTAATTTTAATTTTAGAAAAAGTCTAAATTTAATTTAATAAACAAATTTTAAAATTTAAATATATCAAATCAAATAAATTTAAATTCAATTTTGTTTATTTAAATTTGATTTGGATTAAATTTGAGTTAATTTTTTTAAGAAATCAGGGTAAAAATTTAAAATATTTAAGTAAATATTTATTGTTTTATATAATATTATATTGTATTTAGCATTTTTAAAGTATTTTTTATATCTTAATATAATTATATTTTTATTAATTTATAGTAATTATGTCAAAAAAATGGTGATACAATTACAAAAAAAAAATTACTTTAATTTACAATTTAAATATTTCATGGAAATTTTAAATAAATCGTTATTGTTTTATTTGATAATTAAATTTGGTAATTTTAATCTATTGAAATTTAAGTTTGAAGACCGAATTAAGTGATTTAAATATATTCCTTAAAACGATATTATTTTAATTTAATTTTCTTAAATAATGTGATTTTAATTTGTATATTTAATAAAATAAAAATTAATAATAATATAATTTTAAGGATTTAAACTAAAAAAATGTTCTTTGTCTGACATAACTCAAAATTGGATTGAACAGTTTTAGATTTAATTATTTTTTAATTAAAAATTAAAAATAATATTTTTATTTAAACAAATCCAAAATTATGATCATGCTGGTTTCACTTCTCTATCACTAACTTGTTATTGAGATTAGATCTCCTATTTTGATTATGTTGTTCTTATCATATTTCATTAAATCTTATTCACATATTTATTTTGACTCTACATAAATATAGAGATAAGTTTTTTTTTTTGATAAAAGGGAAACAACTAGTACAAATTAAGTAACAAATCGGAGAAAACAGATTCCCGATAAATCCTCTAACAGGATCATGTGACACCCTATAAGTGTGGTAGCAAAATAAGTAACTCCGTCAGCCATCTGTCAAGCATAATTAGCAAGTCAGTCGATACATCTATTGCTCTCTTGATAAATATGTCGATGAAGAACAGTTTAGTTTCTAGTTAGTAGCAGATGAATGCTCTGAACTATAAGATTGAGAGTCCTGGAACGGCGTTCAAAGGAAGAGAGGATATCAAACACCGCTTTAGAATCTATCTCCAGTTCTATACGTCGAAAGCCCTGATTCCACGCAAGGGTAAACCCGGTATAAACCTCCCAGAGCTCCGCTGTTATCACTAAGCACCATCCAAACTTCGGAGCGAATCCCCCGAGCCAATGGCCGTCACTGTCCCGAATAAGTCCTCTAGTAGTGGCCGAATGCGAGGATCGCTTGTTAGTAACATCGGTATTTGAAAGTTGTCTCATCGGCTACGCTTTGACACTATCCTCGCAAACCTAGCTAAGAGATGCCTTAGCCGCCGGTAGCTAGTGCCGCCGGTAGCCAGGGCCTGTCTCCTTCCCTGCTCTTTCTTTTCTGCGCTCCTCTCTTCTTCTTCTGCTCCCTTCTGCTTTCTTCTTTTTTGAAGCAAGGTCTTGTTTCTTTCTTGTTTTGCATTCTTCTTCCCTCTATCCCAGACAACCCCTTTCTTCATCCGACTCCTCCTTTCTTTTTCTGTTTCTTCCCTCCTCCTCCAGATATCTCCTTTTTTTTCAGTCCCTGCGTCTTCTCTCTTCGCCGTTTTAGTTATTCTAGCTATGGCCTCTGATTTCCCTCCCTTGTCCATCCTCCAAAGATCCCCTAAAACCCCCCAGCTACCCCAAAAAACCACCCAAACAACCCCTCCTAACCCTTCCCCGAAACCTACACTACCCCAAAAAACCTCCCAATCAACCCCAAAATCTAACTCCAACCCTATTCCTTCTTCTAAACCCTCTAACCTCCCCTCTCACCTTTCTTCCTCCTCTAATCCTCACCCTCCTCCTGCTGGAGTTCCTACTGTTACTGCAGCCTTGAAAATCGACAATGGAGCAAGAAGAACTTGGAAACAAGTAGTTGGGGACTCTGTTGACTCCTCATTGGTCTATAGCCCCCCTGTGGAGATTGATGGACACACTATAGTGGCTCCTAGCCTTGAGGAACTGCAGCAAGGAGCAAAAACGTGGGAAGCAACTCTAGTTGGTTTTTTCATGGAAAAGAGGCCCGCTTTCCCGATTATTCATGCTTGGGCTCGGAGAAATTGGCTTGGCAGAGGTCTCCTAGAGATTATGCTTTCGGAAGAGGACAACATCATATTCACATTTTCTTCAAAAACTGAAGCCCAAAAGATAATTGAAGAGGGGCCTTGGCATGTGTCCCAAATTCCCCTCTTTCTACAATCATGGCAACCGAGAATGGAGCTTGAGAAAATACGGACGAAGAACATTCCACTTTGGATTAATATTCACAATATTCCTTTAGAGTATTGGACTACTAAAGGTTTGAGTTTGCTTGCAAGCTACTTGGGCAAACCTATTTGCATGGATGAGAACACAGCATTGAGGAAAAGAATTGGCTTCGCCAGATTATGTGTGAGTATGGATTTATCTACAGAATTGAAGGAAAGCATTCCTATTCTCCGATTGGCTGATGGTAATTCTCTTCGGGAGGACCGTGTGCTGGTTACTTATCAATGGAAGCCCTCCCTTAGAACCCAAGGCAAGGCTTGGAAATCGACAGGTAAACTTTTCACTAAAGGAAATTATTGGGAATTGATGGGAATTGAACAACCTGAGGATAATGAGACTGAAACACTCTTGGGAAAAGAAGTGTCATTGCTGGAAGTTGCACAGCAAGAGAAGAATCCTAAAGACACAGAATTTTGCTCCAGCTCTACCACCAATCCGCTAGAGACAGATGCAGTAAATCTCAAACCGAGGATCACCCAAGCAGCAGAAAACAAATCAGGAATGAAGGAAGGAGAGGAGGTTTCCAGCTCTTCCACCAATTCTAAGGAGGAAGATCAAATAAATTGCAACCATAGTGAAAAACCTGCAGCTGAAACCACTACTGAAATGAAGGAAGGAGGGGATGAAGAGCTTCCTATTGAATCTAATCAAAATGAAGATTATTATGGGGAAAACACGATGGAATGCAATTCTGCACCCATTGAGAGGCCAATAGCTATGCATCAGGAAGCTCTATTAGAATCAGCCATATCTAGAAAGAGCACAAGGAGTAGTAGGAAAAGCTCCAAAGGGAATCTCAATTAATTATTTATGTCTGTCGTTGTTTGGAATGTGAGAGGAATCAATAATCCTTCTAAGCTTTGTGCTTTAAAGGACTTTGTGCAGCAAGAGACTCCTTGGGTTATTTGTATGTTGGAAACCAAACTTAAACAGGAAAATCTTAGCAAATTAAGTAGTTTGGGCAGCAATTGGCATCTTGTTTCTAATCATCTATGCCATGCTTATGGGAGGATTGTTGTGGCCTATGATGTTTCTTTTGTGAAACTGGAAGTGCTGGAAACCAATGCTCAATTTTTGCATACGAAGATTTGGTTTAAATCAGAAAACAAAGGGTTCATAGCTACTTTCATATACGGTTTCAATACAAACTTTCAGAGAATTGATATCTGGCGCTTTCTTAGGAGTCTCAAACCCTCAATAAGCTCCCCGTGGATGATTGGGGGAGATCTCAATACCACTTTATTCAGATCTGAAGCTGAAGGGAATTCTAATCTACGGAATTACACTACAGATCTATATGATTGCATTCAGGATGTTGAGCTGGTGGATCTACGGGCTACAGGTCATAAATTTACATGGTCCAACAAGCAAAGAGGTATTTGGCATATTAGGAAAAAACTTGACAGGCTAATGGTTAATGGGGAATGGCTCTCCTTTTTTCCTCTCAGTCATGCTAAGTTCTTAGATCCGGGATTCTCTGATCACACTCCCATTAAACTTATGGATCTCTTCTCCACCCAAAAGTCTAAGCATCCCTTTAGATTCAACAATTTCTTGGCTGATATGGAGGGCTTTCAAGACGCCATACAGAAAGGCATGGATTTTAGATGTTATGGGACAAAGCAATACATATGTGTTCAGAAACTTAAGGCCATAAAGCAGGAGTTGAAACTTCTTAATGAGCAGAGAGGGTAGAACATTTACAAGGAGATTGACATTTCTAGGGGAAAGCTCCATTCCTTACAACAAGATTTGGCAGATAACCCTTTGGATACAACCCTAGCTATAGCTGAGAAGGAGGCCCTTAAGAGGTATTTGGAGGTAGTATCTAATCAACACTCTTTGATGAAGCAAAGATCTAGGATTTCTTGGCTTAAGGAAGGGGACAGATGCTCTAAGTTCTTTTTCAATACCATGTTAACCCGAAGACATACGAATAGAATCAATTCCATTACATCTGAGGATGGCAGAGAGGTGATTGGTCAAGAGGAGCTAGCAAGGGATGCCCTATATTTTTTCAGTAAGCTTCTGGGGTCAGACTCTACCCATTCTGAGCAAGATCTCAGCAACTTTGTAACTTCCAAAATCCCAGACCAGGAAACTTACAGGCTGACTAGCCCTGTTACGGATCAGGAAATTGAACAGGTGGTTTTTAGCATGAATGGCTTTAAAGCTCCTGGTCCGGATGGTTTAAATGGTTTCTTCTATCAAAAATCTTGGCCTTACTTAGGTGGGCTTATCAAGGAGGCTGTGAAGGAATTCTTCTTAACTAGTTTTCTCCTCAAGGAAATCAATAAGACTTTCCTTTGCTTAATTCCTAAAATCCACAGCCCAGGAACTTGGACAGACTACAGGCCTATATCTTGCACCAATTGTCTTTATAAGATCATAGCCAAGATTTTGGCTAATAGAATGAAGGGGGGTCTTAAATTTCCTCATTAGTGGGAATCAAGGAGCTTTCTTGGCAAGACGGGACATTGGAGATAATATCCTTTTGGTTCAAGAACTCCTAAAAGGGTACACTTGCAAGCGGTCCCCCCAAAATTGTGCCATTAAGGTAGATTTACAGAAAGCTTTTGATAGTGTTAACTGGGGTTTCTTATTGAGGGTGCTGAAGGAAATGAATTTTCCTCCAATGTTCATTAATTGGATCAGACAATGTATTTCTACTACTTCCTATGGAATCTTGGTTAATGGGAGCCCTACAGGTCTGTTTCGAGGGAGGAAAGGCCTTAGGCAGGGGGATCCCCTCTCCCCCTACCTTTTCCTCCTATGTATGGAAGTTCTTACTCAACTGCTTAAGCACAACATCTCTCGGGAGCCTCGGTTCAGATT
>JAOQMR010000009.1:23040629-23052204 GCA_027563865.1 Erythroxylum pelleterianum
TCGAAATTGATCTGGATCTCCGATATATCTACACGCCAAATCGAGGATCAAGGATTGTCTAATCCTTATTCTTTTCACGTGCAGCAGAAATTTTCTTACCCATCGCCTGTTGCTTCGCATCTCCGACCTCCACTTATGGCTGGCTCTTGTTGGCTTTTCAGGACCTGCCACATGGAGGAGGACTCAGATCTTCTTCTAAATACTTTCAATCAATTGGTGTATTTTCTGCCTACCTTTATTGTTGGGCAGTCTGTTTTCATCGCCTTCATCTGATTGTGCTCCTCTGTTTTCCCCGACAACCTTACTTGGAACTATGTTTTTTATTAGGGTAAAGGGGTTCATTGTTTTTACCCTGTTAGTTTTTGGTCTTCTGTCACGTTCGCATGTCTTTGCTTTTCTGAGTTTTGGGAGCATGTTCCTAAGCGTTTTCTGTTTTTTGTACTTCACCATTCTTTAATGAGATTTTTTAATTTCTCAAAAAAAAAACATCGGTATTAAGCTTGATCCATCCCGAAGGAGGTGGGCGCCACCCAATAAGTTGTTCCCGACGCATGCTATATCCTGCAGCACCTGCTCGCTGGTGCCATCCCGCTAAGGCTTGGATCTGAACTGCATAAGTCAAAATAAGTGATAAGTTTTAATGACTAGAGTTGTATAGGATAATTGGAATTGAGGATTTGTTAACCTATCGTTTCTTGTTTTCGGTTTCCTACCTTGTCAGTGAAGATTCTTGTGTCTGCTGAAGTATGATTTTCAAGAATCTTGTCAACGTCGAGTCGTCGCTACGGAATCACCTGCCTATGTATGTATTCTCGTCACTGTAATTTCTCTATCGACTTCGACCCCACTAATTCCTCTCTTCGTAGCATGATCTTCAAGCTGTGAGTTTCACAAAACCCAAAACCTCGGCCCACTAGAAACTAATAACCCACCCAACTGCACACCAACTAAACTGCTGCCACTGTATCACCAACCACGTATAACAGGAAAAGAGCCACGAAGCAAATCCCACATACCCGAAACAACCGGAGAGAGAAAAGCCAAAATCATTCGGAGCTCTAGTATCTGAATTTTTTTAATTAGGAATAGAGAAGTGAAGAAGAGGATGTACAGGGACGTATCGAGCTTGAATACGTACAACTATGGGGATGCCTTGTATTGGGACGCACGTTACGTGCAGGAAGCTGGGAGCTTCGATTGGTACCAGCGATACTCGTCTCTTCGACCGTTTGTTCGTAACTATATCCCCACTTCTTCTCGCGTCCTTATGGTTGGCTGTGGCAATGCTCGTAAATTTTAACCCTCACCCAATTACTTTCTTTTTCAGCTTCTGTTATGTGCTTCTTGTGCACTGCATTTTGTTTTGGATTAATTGTCAAAGATTGTTGCTTTTTCTTGATTAATCGCTCAAGTCCCAATCTTTCCTTCTTTCTTTACTCAAGTTTGGTGTTGTTGAGTTGTAATTAGGGTTCTTTTTTGGGAGAATGCTATGTTTGGTAGATGATAAAGTTTATCGAGAAAATGAACGAAATGGATTTTGAGTAGTTCAAGTGGGTATGCAGCCTTTGTATTAGACCGTTAAATGGTGTCATTGTCCATGTCCTCTTGGGGGATCTTAGGATGCATATGGAAAGATGGAAAAGGGGTTGTTTCGCGTTTTCTTTTAGCTCTACTGTGTCAAATCTTCCATTTGAAACTGATGTTTAGCATATGATGATTTCAAGCGTTTAATCTTGAGCTTCTTTCTCACAAAAATCTAATGCTATCAAATGTGGAGATCGCTGTGATTTTGGCTATTGGACTTTAACAAACTCTCTGCTGTGAAATTGAGTCATTCTGTGAGAAAACTGAGGTTCAATCGGTATGTTGTTTCTTCCTTGGAATTTATATGTGGATATGATTTCATGTAGTCATGTCGGAGGACATGGTGAAGGATGGATATGAAGATGTAGTGAATGTTGACATTTCTTCAGTGGCCATTGATATGATGAAAAGAAAATACGAGAATGTGCCGCAACTTTCTTGTATCCTATCCATCGCATTTTAAGTTTCTTTCCTGAACTTGATTTTGTTTATTGATGTAGCAGCAACTTCTATATGAATTTCCTATGTAAATTTATCAGACATGCAAATGGATGTTAGAGATATGAGTATCTTTCAAGATGAGTCTTTCGATGGTGTCATTGACAAGGGTATGGGCCTTCCTTTCTCATTACATGCTCTTTGTACCAATACTAACATTCCATTTAGTTAATGCATAATGTGTTGAATTTGCTCTTGTCGCTCAATTTCACACTCGTGGAGCCATGACCCATTAATCCTTTATCCAGGAACTCTTGATTCCTTGATGGTATGACTTGTATCAAGTTTTATCATATTCCTTTCATTTGAATAGTTTACCTTTCCTAATTATCGTCTCCTGGTTGTTCTTTTAGTGTGGTAACGATGCTCCAGTAAGTGCTGTTCAGATGCTGGGGGAAGTGAGTAGGTTGTTTCAACCCCTAAACGTTTCGTTTCTGGTTGTGGTTGGTCTTGATTTTTGTGCTTTGTTATTCTTGCTACTATTTGCATTTCTCTTCCTGCACTATCGGTCTTTAACTCTCTTTTCTTTGTAAATTTATGTAGGCTTCTTAAACCTGGAGGGATTTATTTGTTGGTAACCATATACCTAACGATAGAGCTTTTTCTTTTAATTTTCCATCCTTGGCTTCTCAAGTTCTTAACTTGTTGGCTGATGTACCATTTCGGAACAGATAACATATGGTGACCCTAAAGTGAGGATTCCTCATCTGAGCCACCCTGTATACAATTGGAAGATTGTATTGTACATCATACGTAAGCTACCATTTCGATTTTTTTTTTCTCTCAGCCTGCAATCTTTATTTTTTATTTTTCTGTGGCTTAATCGTTTGATCTTTCTCTGGTCTAATCGTTTTATTTGCTCTTTTTCTATCATAATGCTCTGATTTGTTTTCTCTCCTTCTCCTAGTCAATTTGGTGATTTAGAATTTTCTGAATAGTAAAATAAGATCACAAAAGAAAAAGGGGTTGAAACAAAACATTTCATTGGAAATTGGAATGTGAATATATAATTTTCCATGAACTTCAAACCATTAAGAAGTTTAATTGGGGCTTAAAGGCGTTCTCTTGATCCTATGTATTGAGCTACATTACTCATCTTTTTACTTATCATGTCGAAGCTTTTGTTCTAATCGGCTGTTATTAGAGTATTGTAGCTAGATAAATACCTAATTGGTAATGCTTGTAAGATGGATTTTCAGGGTAAGTGCCATTTCTATCATTCCATTTGTCCGGTACTCATCTTCGGATTCCAGGTCTCGGACCAAGTTTAAATGTGGCTTCCTGGAATTTCTGTGTGTTCTTAATAATAAATCAACCATATAGAAATGGTACTAAGCTTTTTCCCCTTTTGGTGCTATTTTCATACTTCTGCAGCCAGACCTGGATTCCAAAGACCTGCGGGTGGTTCTTCGTCGAAGTCACATTTGGAACCTGTTCCTTTGACTGAGCAGGGCTTAATTCCATCAGATTTTGTTATAGAAGATCCAGATTCTCACTTTATATATGTGTGTAAGAAGATGGATGAACATGCAGCTTGGTGACATACTTGATGGCTGATGCCTTCTTAGCAAGAAGGCAATCCAAGCTGGCAGCCACCTTATATGCTATTCAACAGTTGCCGTAAGTATCTGTACAATTTTTGTTGTTTGTACCATGAAAATTAGCGATTGACATTATTCAAAATTTTCTCACAAAGTTGAAGAGGTTTTTTATTTTATTGTTTCTTGGTTGACATGAACAAAAAATGAAAACAGAAAAAGAACGAAGCTCATTTGGTTAAGACTGAAATAAGCACTCCCATTGATTGCTGTTATGTGTAGTACATATGTTTTCTATCATATTTACTTTATAAATGAACTGATTTCCAGATTCTACATTGCTTATCCTATCTTGCTGAAGGACACTCTTTTAGCTTCAGTATCTTCAACTCTGAAATTAACAAATCAAATTTTGTTTGATCAACTTCTGGCTCGGGATCAGGGTTGAATTTTATTTTTCCCAGAATCGGGTTCACGTGTTAAGGTGTCCATAGTCAATCCTACTAGCATCTGAATGTATCTGAGTTATCAATACAAGTTGCTGCATAGTTCAGTTTGGCTAGGAGAGTTATCAATACAAGTAAAAGCAAATTTTCCTATATTTTCAAGTAGTTCGTAAACCAAACAAGACAGTAGCAAGTAGTCAACCCGAGTGACTAAACAACGGTATCTTTGTGCAAGTCTTAGCAGGGCAACACGTGCTCTGTTTCTTAAAGGTTAAGGCTCATGTGCAAGAAGGAAAATTTGTCAAAACCCTTCTTGTGAAACTTCCTAAACAAGAGGAAAACACTATTTGTTCCCATTTTATGTATTCCGTGCTCCATAGAGTAGAACTATACAAAGAAAGACACAGGAAACAGTTTGCCTATTCTTAACAGTCAAAGCCGTTTAGGTAGGAAAAATCTCAAAGTGGCGAGCCTCTGTAACAGAAGTAAGGTAGTTTTGAGCTGCTAAAGAGCGAGAACCTTGCAAGATAGACCC
The DNA here is from genome assembly GCA_027563865.1 of Erythroxylum pelleterianum. Lineage (NCBI taxonomy): Eukaryota > Viridiplantae > Streptophyta > Magnoliopsida > Malpighiales > Erythroxylaceae > Erythroxylum > Erythroxylum pelleterianum. The sequence continues at coordinate 23,045,231 of JAOQMR010000009.1, forward strand.
AAAACATCAAAGAAAACAGAGCCTCATTTCACTTCAAGCACTTAAACCCAGACTTACCTGGAACAGGGTAAGTACCTACAATCCAGGGACTGATATAAAGAAATGCGAAGAACCAAACCAACATTGCCACTGGTTTCCTCCAAGTTTGGCAATCCGGAGATATCAGAGTGAATCAATAATAAGCTTCTAATAATGGTAAGTTTCAAATGGCAATCTAAGTGGGTCCTCTATGACTCAGTGGAAGCTTCTAATAATGGTAAGTTTCAAATGGCAATCTAAGTGGGTCCTCTATGACTCAGTGGACCATAGCAGCTCTGCAATATTGATTTACGAGAAAAGTGTACTCTCTCCTTAATTTGGAAATTGGCTAATAATGATTCATACCAAACAGAGTAAACACTTCAAAATACACTTACCATATCTTACCACCTTCTACTACCCTTCCAAAACCGGGCAGATTGGAATAGGAAAATTCAGAAATCACTCAATTAACCAGAAAATCACCCTTTTGGCATTGCCTTTAGTGAAGGAAATAGTTTCTAAATTACTTTTTTAGAAACAAAAGTTTCTTCTGTGATGACCAAAAACTCCTCCAAAAACAGAGCAGCTAACCGAAATACAGAGTGCATTACAGCAAATTGAGATGAGTAGAACCTTTAGATTGCCATTGCCTTCTTGTGTATCAACAAGTCTAAAGATTCAATAATTTCACAACTGCCCATATGAGAATTTAACTAGAAAATCTGCAGAAAATTTAGGAGTGCAACCATTTTCGCTCAAACCTCCATTAAAATAGATAAAACTATGTCCTATACCAACAGAATCGAGAATATTAAAAGTGGAAAAGATAATTTAGAAAACCTAAAATGGTAACCTGTGAAATGACTGAAATCTACTAAAAAACAAAAATAGTGGGGTCCTACAAATAGATCCATAGCACCTAATCATTCCAAATGTGGCAAAAGAATCATGCAGAGCACACTGTAATTAGAGTACAGAGCCATGCAAACTTACCGTTTCTGGTCTAGCTCTCTCGCCATTTGTGTCAAAGAAACGCTCGCCTTCTCTATCTTTGTGCATGTGTCTCTCTCTAACCCTTTTATCTTCTCTCTATATTTAGCGAACCCAAATAAGGCCCTCTGTTTAGCTTGCTTTCTCTCTGTCCCATGGAAGAAAGCTGAGAGCTTTCGTTTAAACATCGAGTCTTGAACTCGAAATAATCAGTTTTCTGGTTTTTTTGGGGGGTTTGGTCTATTTGATCTCTTTGTCTGGGGATAGAAAATGGGTAGAGGCAAGATTGAGATTAAAAGAATTGAGAATGCAAATAGCAGGCAAGTTACTTTTTCAAAGAGAAGAGCTGGGTTGCTCAAAAAGGCCCAAGAACTTGCCATTCTTTGTGATGCTGAGGTTGCTGTTATCGTTTTCTCAAACACTGGAAAGCTCTTCGAGTTTTCAAGTTCTGGGTAAGTGTAAATTCCTTCTTTCTTAACACTGGTTTATCAGAAGATCAATTTTTCTTCTGGAAATACTTATCTTTTTCATACATCTTTTAAGTGGTTGCATGTAGCCATGGACACCCTTTTCTTTTGCTTTTTTTTTTTCCCGAGAAAGACATGGTTATAGATGGAAGCTGCAAGTTAAAGGAGAGGGTTTAGATATTTCATCTACAGCTTTTATCAATTGTTCTTTGTGAAAATATTACCTGATTGCACGTGATTTCTGTGGTTATATCTGGATGAATTTCTCAGTCATAAAGATGTTGATTTCTTGAACTTTACCATTTGTGAGGGTTCTTCTTCTTTCTTGTTTCCTAATCACCATCACCAACTTCTATTTCTTTCATAAGAATTAACCCTTTGGATTAGATAGTTGCACTACAAACAAGGCTTTGATGTAGCAACTTCAATTGAATTTGTCCTGGAAATGACTCAGGTAGACTTCCTTGCAGTTTTGACTCTGTTGTGAATAAATTTAACTGCTCGAGGTTCAAGTATAGAAGATATTCTAACTTTTGTGAGTCCATCAGATGGTTTTTCTTAGTGGTTCTGGTGAGGGACGAGAACAAGGGAAGTTTGACCCAGCTTGTGGAGGTATGGAGTTATGCTTATATGCTCTTATTCCTTTTGCAGAATGAAGAGAACACTTCTGAGATATAACAAGTGCACAGACTCATCAGAACCTGCCAAGACTGAGTACAAGGCAGAGGTATCTCATGAATCAAGTTTAAACCAGCTACTTTTATTGTATGTGTGCGTGTAGTTGTGCATGTTTCTATGTCGGTAGCTTCGATCAAGTTGAGAGCGTAAATCATTCTTGTCTTAATCCTTTCTTCGTTAAGCTGCTTGGACTTATCAGGAGTGCCTTCTCTTATGTGTCTTGTTCATTTCTCTTATGTCATGGGGAGGTTTCAAAAGCAAAGACAAAAACAATCCTAGCTAATTTATCAATGAATGCATTGTAGAATCAAATTTTAAGATAACTTAGTTGTTTTGGTGTCTAAGAACTATTGGAATTATGTCATTCTTGATGAAAACGATTGGCTAGTCGTGCCCGTATCAATTCTACACTTGTGCTGTTTTATGATAGAATACATTTTTGTTACAAATGGAAGAAATTTATGACTATCAAGTAGTAAACCTCTTCTTGGTTAGTTGCTTTATTATTGACTGAAATAAGACACAATAAGGGAATTAAGTACAACCTTTTATTTCTTTTCTTCAGAAAATTGATATAATGGAGGTTGATGTTCTGAAGCAGGAAATTGCTGAGCTACAAGTTAAACAGTTGTATGTCTTCTCTAATCTGCTCTGTTATCTGAACGTGACGTTTATACAAAGCAGGAACTCGATTATGATTGCTATTATTTCAAACTCTGTAGGCATCTTTTGGGAAAGGACTTGACTGACTTGAACTTGAAAGATTTGCAGCACTTAGAACAGCAATTAAGTGAAGGCTTATTATGTGTCAAAGATAAAAAGGTTTGTTTAGAATTTTCTGATCTATTTTGTCATTTAAAAGAAAAAATTATGAGACTTTGTTGTTGCTCTCTATGTCAGAATTGTTTTAACCTTAAGCTCTAAACTTTCAGGAGCAATTACTCACGGAACAACTAGAGCAATCTAGATTACAGGTAATCTGATGATTCGATACAATTTGAATTTATCACTTGATAAAAGAAATGAAGATTCTTCGATTAAAAAATGTTTCTTTTCCTATTTTCTAGGAACAACGAGCTATGCTGGAGAATGCAACCTTGCGCAGACAGGCAAGTTATATTATATGATTCTACGCATCACTTTGTTGTAAGTTCCTTTGATCAATCAGAGTATCCTGTCATTTTCTCTCTCTTAATTGAAGGTTGAGGAGCTTCGAGGTTTCTTCCCATCAAATGGCAACCCCGTCCACTCGTATCTCGGATACCATTCCATGGAAATGAAGAGCTCTATAGTCAACAATAGCTCAACCAGTCTGGATATAGTTTGCAATTGCTCAATGGAGAAAGGAGATTCAGATACTACTTTGCACTTAGGGTATGACAATCTTACCTCCTTTTGCTATTATTTTGTAACAGAGAAAGTAGCAGTGATCATGAAACTAGCCTCACTTTATATATCATTTTCGTGTGTATTCTGTTTTTCACAGGCTGCCAACTGATGTTTATCGCAAGAGAAAGACACCAGAAGTAGAAAGCCACTCCAATGACTCAGAGAACCAAATGGGGCTTCTTTGATGAACCAGTTCTTAATGGTTTATCCTGTAATTTATGTCAAGTTAAACAGAAAAACACCATAACTGAAATGAAAGGTAGAGGTTGACTGATTGTAGTAATTTCTGCACAAACAATCGTTAGAGATGTATCCTGTTGTCAGGTTTCAGTCAGAGAAAGAAAAGGTGTAGTTAATCTATCTTATGATCTTATCCATCCTGAGTAGAAGTCACAGGCTTGTCATTTCTGTGACAAAATTCTAATATTTTTCAGTCCTATTATCCAGAACTTGTTAAACTGAGTCCCAGACCTTGTTTTTTCTTCTTTCTTTTGTTGATTTCATAATCTGCAACTTATCCTCCAAATCACTTGCCTGTAATGCACACAAATCACAGAATTTTAGAGTAATATAATGCTGATAAACTCCAGGTTTTCTTTATCTCAATCACAATTTCTTACAACGAAAAACAAGTCATTCATTCATATACAAATATATTTACAAGAAACCTAAACAGTAGTGTCCTAAGATTAGTGAATGCTACAATTTTTTACTTCCAAATTCGGATGCCATCAAGCAACTTGTTTCTTCCAGCCAATATTTCAGAGAATAATCGATCCACTTCCCTCCTGAATTCATCTAATTTCCTTTCAAATGACTCTAGTCTTCTCTGCAACTCCTGTGCTTCACAGCTGCTTTTCCCTGTTGCCGCAGCAGAAGCAAGGCAAGCAGTTGCATCATTCAAGTCTCCAATCTCCTTCGCCGCTAACCCTTTTTCTGTTATAACTTCATAAACAATGGAGTCCAGATTGATCAATGAGGAAGAGTTGCATATCATGGGTGATGATTTTCTCATCTCCAAGTATGTCTCAGAGTCTCCACTCAGTCCTGACAAAACAACACAGAAAGCCCAGAAACCTATACTTTGGGCTTCCTTCAGAGCCTGATATATAACTCCTTCCTTGTCAGAGAGAGATTTATCTTTCTCATCATCCTTGTTATGTGGTTGTTTAAAGCCTTTGTTTAACTTCTTTAGCTTGATTGTCATTAGACGCTCAACTGCCGAAGAAGGTGAGTTCTCCACAAGGCTCAAAGCATGAGATAGAGAAAGGCGAGCTTGTCCCAGATAAGATAAATAAGGGTTGATCAAGTTGGAGAATTCCAGCAAGCTGAGACTATAATTGAGATACTCATCTATGGAGTTTCCTGTCCATTTGTTCATAGGGTAGTCCATATCCACAACTAGCTTTGCAAAAGCTTTGTTAATGGAGGATAGGATCTGAAAACATTGTTGAATCTCTGGTAACGACAGGCTCTCTGATCCGGGTCTCAAATTCAGAGACAACTGATTGATGAAGCCTGAAACATCGGATCGAAAAGCCTGTAGAGGCAATATCAAATCCTCCGGCTCTGGTTGCTGGCGGGCTTTCAGGCGATGATCTTCCAGTTTGTTACACAATTTATGAAGCCTATCTACTATCAAAAACATCTAAGAGATTGCAGAAAACAAGATTTAGAGCTTGGGGTTGATAAAAGTCTGCTTTCTTGGCACAAGTTAGATGATCAAAAGAGATAAACAGAAAGAAAAGTTGGATCAGCTTACTTTAGCTGTAAGGGGTACATTTTATATCCATTTGAATCCTATAAACAGGCGACAAATAGTCATAGTCAAGAGCAATCATGTTGAATTTCACATGAACACGCTATATCCTAAAAGTTTCAATAAAGAAAGTTATCTCATGAACACGTTTTGTGCAGTTGAACCACTTGGAGGAGCTTTTCGCTTTTGGTTGATTGATTGATGAGAATCTAATAACAGTAGGCTTTTGTTTTACGGGAAGAAGTAACAAGTGGTGCTTAAAAAAGGCAGTGAGATTGTCCCTGATCATGGTTTTCCTTCACCAGAGGCAACCATTCCCAATTTGTTAAATCGAACAGGACTGAGCTGATTCCTGAGCGTGGTCAATGTGATGAAGTTAGCTTTGAACTTGAATGCGATTCGATCCTTGGATTGGTCTACACTATAGGTAGGCAGCAAGTAACAGGAAACGAATTGCTAATCAAGAAACTATGGTTTGACTTTTTGTGACAAATGATAAAAATTTTGGATGATCAATTGCTAAACTTATGCATTTCTGTATATATTCAAAGCTTTCAATGGATGCAACTAAATAAGGAAACTTGAGAATAGAACTGAGTTGTGTTAACGAGTTAACAGATCCACACGTTAGCTGACCGAGCGAGCTTCCTTGCGGCGAACCTGCAAAGATTACGTAATAGAGTAGTCAAATAAAGCCGCACAATATCATCCATAGGATGGCAATCGTAGGGTTGGGCTTGAGCTCCAGGCCTCCAGCTGTTGAAACCCGAGTCTAACCTATCGACCGGTTTAACCTAAGGACTTTTTTGGTTGAATGTTAATTAATGAAATGAAATGGAATGTGATAGAATGAAACGTAACAGTTTATAATATTATAGAATGTAATACAGTGAAAAGTTGTTTAAGAAAGATGGAATGGTTCATAATGTAATGCAGTGAAATGGTATTTGGAAGATGAATGGAATTTAATGTAATGTATAATAAATGATTATTACACCCCCTATTTTAAAATGATTATTGCAGGAGGTTTATTATTTTATTAATAATTATATATAATTTATAATTAATTACATAAAATATTATTATTAATTATTAATTAATTTTATTTTATTTTATGTGATTTATATTTAAAAATAATATCTGTTTATTTTTATTTATATAAAAATATATATATAAACCATTAAAGAATAATTTTTTATATATTTTCTATTTTCATTAATAAAAATGTTATGAGAATTTTTTATTTCATTATTAATTATATAAAAATGTAATTATTAATTATTTAATGTATTTTATTTTATTCTATGTGATTTGTATATAAAAATAATTTATTTTTATTTTTATTTATATAGAAATATATACAAACAATTGAAAAGCAGGTGTTCAGGCATGAACAATGGCAGGCCCCCAAGGGGTGTGGCCTAATGGTTGAGAGCGGGGATTGACTTTGACCAGGTCCAAGGTTCAATTCCCTGTGGGCGCATGTCTTGTAAGAGCCTGGGGCAACCGGGGGTTTTACCTGTAAGTGTAAGTCGACTTGTACCTTGATAAGTCGACTTATGCTCGCACGGTTCTGATAAGTCGACTTGTCCTCTAGTGTAAGTCGACTTATGTGTGTACAGAACGTTAAGATTGTTAGAGTAGTGCCCTAAAGGCAATCCCCTTTAGCG
>JAOQMR010000009.1:23063945-23098867 GCA_027563865.1 Erythroxylum pelleterianum
CTCATTTCCAGGATACCAGTAGCAAAGATTGAAAGGAAGAGGGATATGAACCACAAACTTGCAATGTTACTAATCTGCGTTGAGAAACAGGTTTGCGACATTCTTCAGATTCGATTGGAACATAAGCATTACAATGATTGAGATGATTTAGAGAGAGAAAATGTAATGTACCTGTGGAATAATGAACTTGTTTGTGAGCAGACAGACTGCAGGAAGTGTACAGTACATGAGGAGGGGGATAGAAGTGATTGGATAGATGGTAGTGTTCACATATGCAAACCTCTCAAGCCATTTCAATCTACCACCATAACCATACCAGATTGGACAATGTCGACTGAACAGGATTTCCACAGAACCTAAAGCCCATCGGAGCACTTGGTTCAGACGATCAGAAAGATTAATCGGGGCAGATCCCTTGAAGGCTGCTCGCTTAGGCATACAATAAATCGATCGCCAACCACGGGCGTGCATCTTGAATCCAGTTAGAATATCTTCTGTCACCGAGCCATAGATCCATCCAATCTGCAGGTTGAAGAGAAATCAGTGAAGAAGAAAGCAGTGATAGAAAGATCAAGAACTAATGCCAATAAGCACAAATGTAATCTGCATACCTCACTTCCCCAATCAGTTTTGTCTTCATATCCACAGCTAATAACATGGATAGCCTCTTTAAGAAGAGTTTCAGGTGTTGCAGATTGAGGAACACCACCATTCTCCATAAGTGTAGAGGCGACAAAAACAGCAGACTGACCGAAACGCTTTTCCAGAGTCATTTGGGACATAAGCAATGACTTCTCGTCATCAAACCCAGCACCTAGAGTTTGCAAAAGTAAATATATATCAGACCTAAAGATGAAGCTAGTTAGCTGAACAAGGAAAAGAGATTTCAAGTACCTTCTACACCCTCTTCTATATCTTCCAAGCTGAAAATTGGCACAGTAGGATCAACGTGTTTTCCTGATTTTTTCTTGTCTGAACCCTTTTTACTTGATTTGGAACTCTTCTTTCTTGATCCACCACAAAGCGAAGATAGAACCCCTGGCTTTTTATGTTTGGGTTTGACAGGAGGTTCATAGCCATACAAGGCCGTTCTGTTGAAGACGCATCCGGTTCCCACGTAAACAGGGCCTTGAATACCATCCAAACCCCTCAGATTTATCTGAAGTTGGCAAGGCAAAGATAAGCTAAATAAGAATTTCATTCCTTGTATGATTAGGTTCAACCTGAGATTAACAGTCAGTAAATGTGCCAGAGAAACACAGAAATTTTGAAGCTAAATTTAGAATTCTTGACTTACATCGAAGAAAACAGTATTGCGATTGGCATATCTATCGTTCCTGTCAATACCATCAAATCTTTGGGGAAACTGAACATAACAGACTTGTCTTCCAAGATTGGGATCCATCAGAAAGCACATAGCTTCTCTCAGAGCTTTGCTATTATTTATGTAGTGATCACAATCAAGATTCAACAAGAACGGCCCATTAGTGAGGACAGCAGATACTCGCACCTGTAATAAATGCATTTTTTCATTACATCTTAGAACAGTTCTAACATGAATAAAGTCAAATACAACAGTTACCAAATACATACAAGCGCATTCATAGCACCAGCTTTCTTGTGGTGTTGGAAACCTGGACGCTTTTCACGAGAGACATAAACCAATCGTGGCAGCTCGTTACCCTCAGCATCAAGCCCTCCATTTTGGCCCAAGAAAACCTGAAAGCATATGATAATGGCCTCGGGAACAGGATTTTGCTACTTTAAGATCCAAACAGAAGACACCTAAATTCCAAAATGTTCTGTTACCTGAATCATTCCAGGGTGATCTCTGGTGTTATTTCCAGGCCATGGGGTACCATCTTGCATAATCCATCCCTCTTCAGGAACCTTTTGAGCTTTTGCAACAAGTCCATTAACTCGAACTTTGAATTCTTCGTACTCTCTCTGCAACGGAAGAGGAAGGAGTATAGTATAGAAAAACTCGAAAAGTGAAAACTACTGGTGGCCCAATATGCAGGTACGCCAGATTCATACCTTCATCGCTCGACGATCTTTGACAAATGATGTTTGCACTTTATCCTTCAAGTAGTCAATTTTCTGTGCAAAGTACCATTCTGGAGCGCGTGGTTCAATGGCATACTTTTTACAGAAAGGTACCCACTTCCTTGCAAACTCTGCAGTCTCAGCCAAAGCTTCAAATGTCAACATCGCAGAACCATCATCAGAAAGATAACAGGAGATTTTGTCAACTGGGTAATCAACTGCAAGAATAGAAAGAACAGTATTTGCCGTCACAAGGGGCGGCTCTTTTAACGGGTCCACAGTACTGACAAAGATGTCAACAGCAGCTAATTGTGAAGGCTCCCCTTCTTGATCATATCTGTTACTCAGAAAAAGAATCAATTAGAGCTCTCAACATTGAAAAGGCAAAAAGGTGTAAGAAAAGTTTCGCACCTTAAAGCAAGCCTGTCAAGATATGTCTCGCGGTTTACAGGGAACCACTTGGGGAACTGGTCCAAGATCCAGGATATAGCGAACCAGATCTCACAGATTACTGAAACTAACCACAAGGGATATGCATTGCGCACGGGATTTGTTATTCGGTAGTGTAAGAAAATGCTAAGGATAACGAGCCGCAGCATGATGACCATCCTGTATGGGTTAATCCTCGATGATGGAATGGAAACCTTCCTTGAAAGCGGTTGTCGAGCTTCATCGTTCCTGAAAAACGAAGGGACGCATTCATTATACCAGAAATCAGGAAATAAACAACCGAACAACAGAACAGAGACTCAAAAAAAGTGCTCAACTACAGCCATAGATTAGCAAAGAAGCTACACACAGAATTGTACTCACAGTAAAGAGTCATCCACAAGAACATCGGTGCTGGCATCAATATCCCCAACACCTCTTTCAGAAGGAGCTTGGCCAGTGCTCATTGGCACAACATTCTTCTCCTGCTTCATCTTCCATCCATCAACTCTCTCCTTCCATGCAACATTTCCCAATCCTGACGAACCAAACTCCCTTGATGGGTCCACAACCCTCACATTAGCTACAATGTTACAGAAGCTTACGATCAATACCACATTTTACTACACTGAGTAGAGATTACATGGGAGAGGGAGGGTTAAGTGATTGATTAACATCAGTTGCATAAGATAGAGGATGAATGTGCTTCTCACCACGAGCTCCAGGCGATGCCATAGATATATGTTCAGGTGATGCAGCAGACAACTCTCCAGAAACCTACAGATTAGCAGTATCCGGAAATTAACTTAACTTCACTACCAAAAACTTGTAACATCAAATGTCTCTTTGCTTACCTCCTGTCCGTTGGTGAGCAGACGTATCTGGTTATGAGAGACCTCTCTGTCATAATTTGGGGCCCCATTATCCTCCCCTCGTCCGTAATTCATATGCCAGCTCAACATGCGCTCGGCAATCTTCTGTTTAGGATTCTGATTTTCAGAGGAGTGATTGAGATCATTTGCACCGTCATCTACGTCACCATCCTCCTCTTGATCACCAGCAATGGCAGGGCTACCTGGAATAACAACCAAAATTTCTTTTAGAGGAATTTGACTTTTCACATTATTATAAGTCAAACTCTGGTGCTACTTGAAAGAGCACACAGAAAAAGAAAAGGATATTAGATATGTTTCAAACTTCCTCAGTTTCTCGCATTAAAACTATAATAGGCATAGGCATACAACAACCTTTGTGCCTCTTGTATCTGGTTTTGCATTGGGGGCAGGATTGATTTCCATCCTTCCTCTCATACTCATAACACGGTCTGCATACCGGAAATGCACAGACATTGCAAGCAACAAACGGATCACCACTGACTGTTTTGCCGACATTGTCACCACATATCTGACAGACCTGTCCACCGACACTCTTCATGAGCTTTGCCTGAGAAAACCAAGAATCGCAACATAGTAGTTTCAGAAACTTGAATGGCATGAATCATAGAAAGAAATTGTAACAGATATTAGCAACATGAAGAGTATTCTGAATACTTGTTTTATCTGAAAAAGTTAAAAAAAATTACATCTATAGTTGATAATAATACACAGACTTTATGAGGTCAACCTGATGACCCATTCCATCTATCTGGGATATCTTTCCTATCTTATAACACCATGGTTTCACAAGACGTTTAGTACATAGTACAGTGTATTACCACCTATCCTTCCTCAACTCTGAGAACCAATCGAAATATAGAAAAATCACTTATGATACTCACCCTAGTTTCACCTTCAGATTCCATCGACACTACTTCTGCCCAGATGCAACCAATGAGCAGAAATGTCAATTCAATCTGAGAAAGATCTACACATTCTAAGTGCAGACAAGAATGCAGAAGACCTTATGTTCCTGCTCATCAAGAGAAGAAAGCAAAAGTCAGATTGAATTCAGTCAACTTATCATCAGTTTCCTCTCTAACAACTCTCTGCCAAGAGATTTTCACACAAAACAAAGCAATTGAACCTTGATACAGAAAAGCCAGAAGAAGAACACAACTGCCCAGATCGAAAATTATGATTCTTTAATCCGATTTACCCAGCTAATAGAAAAAGAGATTTAAAGAACCACTGTTCCTGAAAAATATCCGCTAAAAAGCCTTCAACTTCCATAAAGTAAAAGCGACCCGTAAAAGGTGAAAACTAAAACCGATCTGTGGCAATACTTAGATCACCTCCAGATCTCAAAAGAGGTTGTACGAGAAAGAGAAAATATGAAAAGAAAGAAACCAAATTGGTGCACATACCTTGCAGCCACAAGTCGAAGATGGCCTGAAGAAAAGTGGATATCTTAATGAGGCTCTCTCTCTGTACAAAGTCGCTTATATCATACGTACACTATACAGATTTTTAGTGATGTATAGCTGTAATGAATGTGTGTAATAAACAAATAGCGAAAGAAAGCGACAGAGCAAGTGTGACCTTTGGCGTGGGAAACTACACCGACAGAGTGACAGACGATGCAATTATGGATTTAGAGAAACCAAACCAATCATTATTTTGAAAAAAATAATTTTAACTAAAAAATCAAATCTTTTCTGTCCTCAGCAATTTTATGTACGAAAAAGTGAATTATTTTGTTTTTTAAAAATTAAAAAAAGAACATTTTTTCGGCATGCTAAAGATGCTTTCTTTTTTAAAAATATTTTCTCGAGAACCAGACAGAAAATAAAAACAGCTGGAAGTGAGCGACAGCAGTGACTTGTCTTGTTTAGTGTTCTACAGTTTATAGATATCTCGAATACCCAATAAAATCGCGCCACGCCAGAGTTGAAATAACACTTTAGGACAGGTAAGCAACTAATCAGAAGGCGCGTACCAGGTTGCCGTCCGTTACCCGCGGTTATTATTTATTTTCTTTTTTATTTATTTATTTTTTTTTCGGAAAGATTTAAAATTTAGGGTTTTTTTGGTGCTTTAAGGTGGAGCAAAAATGGCCTCTTTCGGATCTCTGAAATCGGCCGTTTTCGAGAGAGAAGAGCGAAAACAGTAACTCTTTTGCCCCTCCTCGGATGTTTCTTCTATATGTTAAATTAAGATTTGATTTGTTCACTTTTAACAGGCAATACCAAGCTCAAATTCGGGGTCTCAATGCGTACGATCGACACAAGAAATTCGTTAACGATTATGGTACGATTTGCTTTTATTTGGTTGAGATAGTTGTTAATGATCGAAATGAGGAAATGCTAGAATGTGAGGAGACTTAGATTGGTTGGGGACACTAGAGGAATCGGTCGAACTTGGAGCTTTGTGTTTGTGTGATTCCTTATGTCCTAAAGTAATTGGATGATGAACAGTCTCCTCTGACGAGCACGGAAGGAGGCTACAATCATCCTCATATTTGTTTTTATTACTAAAATGTTGGTTTCTGCCTTTAACTTTTGTTTTCGGTTTGCTAGTTTGTTGATGAATGGATTGAACTTGAGAATGCAAGTAGAAAGCAAAAGAGTTGACACTTTAGTTTGGAAGCTTAATTCGATTGAATTTTCAAATTTGTATGCAGTTAGATACTACGGAAAAGAGAATCCAACAATCTCGAAGTTGCCAGTTAAAACAGACTATGACACTTTAAGAGAAGGATACCGGTCCTGCAACTTGCTACTGCGTGGAATTTCAGTTTTAAGTTGAACTTCTTAGTTTCTGAAAACTTTCTTTCATCTTCTTTACTGATAATCCAGATTCTCTGTCAATTGTCATTTGCTTATTAAGGTTTATACGCACTGAGGAAGATGATGCCGATACATCATGGGAGCAAAGGCTTGTGAAGCGATACTATGATAAGCTTTTCAAAGAGTATCCTTTGACGTTAATTTTCAGCTTTTGATTTGCGGTATGGTTCGAGAGTATCGGTATAGGAAATCCCTTTTTAGTTGATGTGTAATTGCCTTGAACTTTTTGAAGATATTGCATAGCTGATATGTCCCGTTACAAGAGTGGCAAGGTATGTGCCAGATTAATTCATGACTTTTGAATGCTCTTATTACTGTCTACTTACTGATTCTGCTCTTTGAGGAAAGAAATAATGGGGCTGGGAAGTGTAATTCTTTTCTTTTATTCCAAATTTCTTCTTTATCATTTAAGTAATCTGATTCACTTATACTTTTTCAGCTTCTTTGAGGCAGTATTATTTGATGCTGAGGTGTGAATTATTATATTTGTTCCGCTGTGTCTTCTTCTTCTTCTTTTTTCTCTGGTTCACAGCTCTATTTACCTACATGGTGATAACATGCAACTATGTTTCTCCTTTCAATAAGGTTGAAATCCTATTTAAGTAGTTTGTCAGGAAATTGGAATGAATTGCTCTGTTCCAGTTTGCCTCTATTCCTGTTTGGATTAGTATTTTGTTACACAAATATTTTCTTAAGAGTCGAGAATTTCTACGAGTAAAGCAGGGTTATGTATTTCCTTAAGGATATCTTTAAGTGCTATCCAATTTCTGCTACCCCCAATTCTTTACTAAAATGTTGCTAATTATAGATTTTCAAGTGCTATAAAGAACTGGAGAGTAAGGGGAATATGATTATTAATTTTTTGTGTTAACTTTGACCTCTTGTTATAGATTGGTATGAGATGGAGGACTGAGAAAGAAGTCGTGTCTGGGAAAGGTAATAGCATTATGTATCAACTACTTGATTAGTTGTATGGCATGAATGCTCTCTTCATGGTAACAGGTTATGTTCACTTGAATACTCAGCTATTAGGTTATTTATTGACTTGGATATGTGAGAATGAATTAGTTCACTACTTAAGTTCTTTAGCAATAACTTTTCATATCCATATGCATACTACCACGTGTGATTATTGTTATAGAAGAGATGTTTCAAAGTTGTGACAATAGGCCATGAGTTTTGACCGCTATTAGTCATTACTCTAGGATTTTTTGCTCATCTCAATTTTTAGTGATAGGAATAAAATTATGGTCAATACATGAAAACTTGTGGTCCTTCAAATTTCCCAACCTCTTCCCCTCGACCCATCTAATACAAATGGAAGGATTGCAGAAGGATGGGAATTTTTTTTGATTGAAATGGCATTCAATTTTGCATCGGAACATGAGAAAAGCAATAATGATACATATGATGACGGTAATGGAAATTTTGTTAAGGTTCTTAGTGTCTTTATACCGTTGTTTAGTTGTACTAATATCTTGTCCATTTTTTAAGCTTTGAATGTCTTCTTCTCGGGGATTTTAATTTTACATTGTCAACTTCTGTCAGGGCAGTTCATATGTGGCAACAAACAATGTGATGAAAAAGATGACTTGGCCAGTTATGAGGCAAGTTTTGTACTTCTTCCTATCATGAATATTAATTTTCTATTCAAAATATTTATTACTAGAAAAAAACAACTTTACTGACTGTTCCTTTCTTTATTTCATCACCTGTTTCTAGGATTGTTAACTTTTGGTTTAGAGTAGGAGAGATATCAGTTTATCAAAAACTGAACAAGTACAAAATTATGTGCATATTTGACAGATGCCTTTCCAAAATGTGAATTTGCCGCTCACTTGGTTGAATTGCTTCAGGTGAACTTCTCTTATGTTGAAGCTGGAGAAAGCAAGCAAGCCCTTGTCAAGTTGGTAACATGCAAGAGGTAAGTTGGTATTGATGAAGGCTGCGATCTAGAAATTTTTCCATTGCTCCACATCATTCAACATTTCAATTTGACTTGAGAGTTCTCTGAGCTAATGGTGTGTCACTTCTTTTTTTATGAAATCTTTTTGCCTCTGCATGATTTCTGGATCTGAATTTGGTATGGCAGAATGTTTTAGATAAATAAGGAAACAAGGTTATTAGCTTTCATTCATTATAAGATAAACATGTCAGATAGAAGCATTATGATATTGATTTATAATTTTGGATATATCACGATTCTTTTTCCTGAATTTGTGGATCTATTACCTAATGATGTTATTGTGTTTTCATTTTCTTGACTGTGTTTTGTAACAGATGTGCAGAGAAGCTTCATTACAAGAGGAAAGAAAAGGAAAAATTAGAAAAAAAGGAGAAAGAAGAGAATAAAAGAAAAAGGTACTTTCCTCTCTTCGTCCTTTAAGTTCAACTCCGAACCTATGCTCTACTGGAGGAATTGTAGTGCTCCATCTTCTTGGATTGGCAGCTGTTGAACAATTTCCTTACAGGGAACATTCATGCACCGATGATGATTCGGATGACGTCTATGAAGCCAGTGAAGAGAGGAAGAGAAAAGGTTTGTTCTCATTACTTATCATGCCTGAGTTTTGTTTATTCTTCATAAGGTATTATGACTTGGACACAGTCCTGGTAAGCTAAAATTCCATAAAAACTTGGATTCGATATATCTTATTGATTACGGATACTGGGATTTGCAAAAGGCAGCACCTTACGATGCTTATGACCAATTAGATCGGATCCTGATGTACTAGCGGGCACCATAGGGGATCACCGTGATCTATCGAAGAAAGAATATATTAATTAATTCACTCTAATTTTGATTAACACATTGATGACCAGTTGACTATTGTGCTGTGGCAGTTCAACTGTGCCAATGCAGTTACTCACACGAGTTAGTTCTCTCACTTGGCAGGTAAAAAGATCTCAACTTTAGAAGGTGGTGATAAGGCAGATTATGACGAGAACTTCAATGAATTTCTGGAGGGTATGTTTCCATAGCTTTTGGCAGACATTTCGATTTCGAGAAGCGAGTCTTAGCTTTTGGCAGACATTTCGATTTCGAGAAGCGAGACTCGTGCCTTCTTCCGCCTAAGCTATTGACTGCCCAGATAGTATCGGACCAGCACAATTCGGAGTAAGATGGCGATAAAAACAGGTGAAGCTAACTGGTTTGATTTCCCCTGTAGATCACAGAAAAAAACAGCTGATAGTGTGTATAATGGTTGTCAAAGTTATAGATCAAGTTGGTTTGACTAGAAAATGAATGGCTTGTTTCATTTTGAACAGATTAAAAAATGACAGATGGAGAAAGAAATTGCAAACTCTGTTCCAGAAAACGTGTCATCAATTGGTTGTTCATAACTAAGTTCAAGCTGTCATTTTGAAGATTTGAGCTTCTGGTTATAGAAAACATTTTTTAATAAATAATTTAAATAATAAATATTGTTAAACATCGTTAGTTGTCAGAAATAAAACAACTACGTACGACGATGTTGGGTTCGAGAGGTACACAAGGCGAGATTGTAAACGGGAGTACGGCAAAAAGTCAACAAGTAAGACGAACCGATATTGATGGGTCTGATTCACAAACATCCCTGTACTTAGTCCACCGAAAACGGATCTTTGTAAAACCAAAGTTTGACAGCTTCAGAACACCACAGCAGCTTTTGTCTGAACCGGACATGGCCGCCCCGCTGGTCGTCCGGGTCCAAATTGTCTAATAAGTTAAAATCACGATTCGGTTGCTAAAAATTATATTATTTTTAAATTTAATCTATCTAGCTTCCGCAATCGCTATTCTTTAGATGCTTATTGGGTAAGCATTTAGATTAATGCAATAGCCAGCAAATTATACCAACCGAATACGTCGCACAAGTCAAACCCTATGCGACAGATTCGATCGAGAGAGTGTAAGTAGGGAGATTCGAACACAGGATTTTTTTGACCCTACGCTTCCTGACTCTACCAACTAGACTTACTTTTAAATTAAACTAAAATTCAAGTTTTTGTTCTCTTATTTAACTTATAAATTAAATATGAATTCGGACAAGGCTCTACTTATTACCAATATTATTCGTAGACCATAACGAATATACCAATGTTTTAAAAATTGGATTGAAAGTTAAACCAATAAGAGAATAAGTTTAAGGTTTAAATGATTCTACTAGTATTAGATCGTTATAGCACTGATTAAAAATTGAATAAAATTAAATAATTTAAAATACAATTGTTTTTACTTATCGAATAATTTAAAATTTAATTAAAAATATTATTAAATAAAAAATTAATTATTTTATTTTACGTTATAAGAATTTAAAATAAATTAAACTAAAAAATTAGATAATTGTAAATTTTTATTATTAAATGGATGAAATGGGTCACGGTCAATTGTCTTCACTTGGAATTGTGTTTTTCCAATAATGGCCTGGATCCCAGGAAAAAACACAAAACACTGGTCGATCCAACACGTTTCAGTCTAGGAAAGAGTAATGAAAGGAGTTGACTAATGCGCATGAAAACCAATTTACGTGGCACATTCCAAGCACGCAAAGGCCCATGGCTAAGTCATTGCGTTTCAGACACGTTGTGACCTTTTCCATTACAAGTGTCACTCCTCTGCCCACTACTCTTTATCACCTAATCATTCCTTCAAAATTAAATTAAATCAAAATATCTAAAATACCCCTTCTAAATTTACCCAATAATTTATTAAACGCATTAAATAAATTATCTAATAAATAATAAGACCCAATTTTATAATTCCAATTCAAACTTTAAAAATTAGGATTAAAATATTTTAATTTTCCAATTTTTGATATTTCTAATTTATTTAGTAATAATTTTATATGTAATATAAATATAATATGTAACATTCACGTGCCACAGAAAGTCTTTGATGCTTTATTGTTCTCTTATCATCTGGATATTGGTATTTTTTTAAAGATAAAGAGATGATATATTTCGTTATATTTTAGTTTTAAAATATTTTTTAAAAGTCGAGTTATATTTTATATTTTATATTTTATTTATTTATTATAATTTTATTTACATAATGATTTAGCATTTCAATTTTACTTATTTACTCTTTAACCTACATCACTCTTTTATTGTCACATCTACATGTGGGTCTACCAGGAATAACCTCTCTACTATGTAAGGGTAAGGCTGCTACTATCGGACCTTCTCAGACTTCGCTTTATTACGAGACTTCAGACTGAATATGATGATGATGATGATGATGTGACAGTCACGTGCCACGGATTTTATATGATTCGTCGGGTCATTCACAATAATAAAATATTTAATATCGGGTTATTTTTATTAAAAATTGAGAATTAAAATATTTTAATATTTTTAAAATATTATAAAATTGAGTAAATTTTAAGAATTTTATAATTAATTAAAATAATAATTACAAATTTCGAATGGTCCAAATCACACTCTTTTTTCTTTTGTTTGTTTTTTGTTTTAAGGGTCACCTACTTGCTTTTCCTTTGTTTGAAACATAAGTGACTTGGTGGCACCTAAGACTAGTTAGAAAAAGGAAGGTTTGTGGTGTGGTTTGGAATTAGGGAATTGCAAGCAACGCCTGACCCACTCGGAAAGACAAAAGACAAAGCGTTTTTGTGATGGGGATGAAATGCAGAATTTGTGAAAGTAACTTACCAACCAAAGAACTTCCATAATTGTTTTAGTAACCAAAACTAAAAGTTATTGTGTACTCGAACATTACTAAAAGCTCAAGGAAGCTCCCACGGCTTTCCCAAGATAAAGACTTATTATTATTATTATTATCATTCCTACCACTCCCATCCGACCACACCAACCTCGGATTTCACTTCTTTCATGTTAATCAATTCTATTTTCTATTAATTATTATTTTTGTAACATAAATATCACATCTGAACTAATTAAATACGACAATCCAATTTAACTCTTAAATTATAACTGAATAATTATTTTAAATTATTAGCAACAACAATATTCCGATAAAAGTTTCGTTGTATTCACAAGATAAGCACAATACAACTATCTAATCAGGGCTAGTTGTATAAGATGCTTGGATTATTGTATTATTTGTGCCAATAACCCTTAATTAGTACAGAGACTGTTTATAATAAATTTACTATTAAAATAGTAAAATAAAAATAGATATGAAAAGTTAATAATAATATAAAATAAATAATATGCATGAACAAAAATATATAAATAAATATCTTAAATTATTAACTTAAGTTAAATTTAATTGATTTTTAAGTTAGATTTTAAAACTAAATCGAATTATTATGTTAGTAACTTTTGATCAATTTATGTATACTATTTATAAATAAAGTATTTCACTGTTATTTTTATACTAAATTTAAGAGAAATAATTTTCTTTAAAATTAAACATTAAAAAATAAAAATTTGTGTTATTATAAATATATATATTTCAAAGTTTCACAATAAAGCAGAGTCTGGAGAGGTCTGATAATACGCAACCTTACTCTTACATATCAGAGAAGTTATTTCCAGATATGTATAATATTATATATATAATATTCGTGTTTTCAGTTTAAAAAATTTATTATAGCAATTTGAGCTTACCCCTCATATTTCGAGGAATATATCCTATTTTTTTGTCTTATTTTATTAAATTTTATTTACGTAAAAATTATAATTGTATAGACAGGTGAATAAAATTTAATAAAAAATGTCCGTACATTTCGAGTTGAAACTTGAACGTATCTTATGTTTTTCGTTGTCCCAAAACCGGTGAACAAATACACATGTACTTTGCCGTATCTTTTTCTTTTATCGCGATCGTTGATTAAGCAGAATATTCCTTTTTAAAAAAATCAGTTTCAACTCAACTGCTGTATATGCAACTAATTTATTTAGCAATTACTTAAAATTCAAATTAAAATACTCAACTAATTCTACTGACTCAACTGAAAAAATTTCAACTTTTTATTTTTTAGTTTGATTTTAATAATTTTTACTATTAAGAAATTATCAATTGATTAATTAATCAGCAATTTTTATAAATTAATAAGTTCTTATAATTTAAAATAAATTAATTAGACTACAAATTCTTCGATACTTAAATACAATTTCTTACAATCATATCTTAAATTATTTAATTTTATTTAATATTTAATCAATTTTATGACAAGCTAATATTAGTTAAACCTTAAATTTTGTGTCTTACGGTATAACTTCTGGTTTGAGTTTTTAAAATATAACATCAAATTGTTTTTTTACTAATTATAAATAATAAGGAAACTTGGTGAGGGGTAAAAAGTGTGGGAAAAAGATAAGGGTACTTTTGTCATTACGCAAAAGTTCACAGCTCAAAGTCTTGAATTTTATCGTTTTCTTCCTCAGAAAAGACAAGAAAATGACCTTTGAAGGAAACAATAAATGAATAAAATATTATTTTATAAATTATCATAAATGCAAAAGACAAATTTATACATGAGTTTTGATCTTTCCTCTCTCTCTCTCTATTTATATATATAGATATATACATGTTAATAATATTATTATATTCTCTTTCTCCATCAACGATATTTGTCTCTCTTAAGGTTGCAAGGAAAATTTGGAACAAAATTCCATGGCTTCTGCTTAGATTCTTCTCACCGGAATTCTAGTTTTAGAGGCTCTTTCTGTCATCGGTAAGCTGTTCTCTCTCTCTGTCTCTCTCTGTTTCTCTCTCTGTTTCCCTGTTTCTGTTTCCATTTGGTTTTTGTTTGTTTGTTTCGCTGTTGTTGTGAGTCGGTGTTCTTCGTCTCTTTGTTGGTCTCTTTCTGACTTTTTTCGGGAGTTTGTCTGTTTGGTTTGCTGGAAGAAGACGAGCTCGGTGGAAAAGAGGACTTGGTTAGATTTAGAAGAAGTGGCTGCTTAGTTGGAGCAACAGTTGTTTGCAATTGTAGTTGTTGACTTTGATTTGATTATTTCTTCTTAGTTTAGAAGACAACTTGGCAGAATTCTGAGTGGAGTTAGGGGTTACTGACGGAGAAATTCAGCTTAATTGAGTTATGTTTTGAAGTTTTTAGCTTCAGGTAAGTGGATTTCGTGTTTATATGCTGTTATTTGTTAGTTCAGAGTTCGATTTTTCCTTCGGAGTAAAAAGCAATCCATCAAAAAAGTGGACTTTTCTTTTTTCTTGTCTTTTTTCTTTTTCGGTTCCGAGAAAAGAACTGGAACAGGGAGGTAAGTGGTATTGTAGAGACAAGAATGATGGATTTGTTGTGCAATAGATCGTATTTACTTATGGACAAAGGAACACAGGATTGAACAGTTTCAAAATTGTTGATATCTGGTATTATGTCGTTGTGGATATCCATGGCTCTGCATGCAGTTGCTCTTCTCACTCTGTTTCTTGATATGGGTTTTTCTGTTCTACGCTGGAGGACCTGTTGGCATGCAGTTTACTTAGTTCTTTCTCTTGGATTCGGTTTCTCAAACTATTGGAGAATTTTTTTTTTTTTTTTGGTCATTTGTGTATTTGAACATGCATAAATGACTCAAGTTTGATATGCGCTGCTCAGGTCTCCTGTGAGTGTTGGATGAGTAGTTGGTTTGTGAATAAAATACATGCAAACTCATAAACTTTATGGTTCACTTTTTTAATCTGGTTTTAGCATGTTTAGCTTGTGACCTTTTCCCAGGCGGAGACTGTAAATAATGCCGGCAAAACCCAATAATGAAGATCGTCGGTTAGACCAAGGTGGACATGTTGTACCACAATCGGCAATGTATAGTCAACCTTGGTGGCGTGGAGTTGGAAACAATACTTCCTTTGGTGAAAATACCTTAACAACACCTACAGTGGAGCATTTTACACAGGGAGCAATTCAGTCACAAGCTAGTACTGGGCTGGATAATGGAGCTAGTTTCAATAAAGATTTGCAGATTGCTGTATCAACACAATCTGGTAGTCATCCTCAATATTTTGTTATTTTGTGAAAATTTTGCTGAAGCATTCTGGGACAGTTCTCATACTTGTTCACTTATGTTAACAAAGCAACTCTATTATATTTTTTTTCCTCCATAGATCAGCAACATAATCACACTTCTATGTAAAAATTTATACTTTGAAAGGGAAAGACCCTTTTACAATGGGTGCGAGAGAGGTTGGATTTTTTGTTGATTAGTTAGTTTGTTTTACTTGACTAGGAATTCAACTACTTGTTCATGTTTTAAACTTATCTTCTCACTTCACCTTCTTCAAGATGTTGGCTAAGGGAGCAAAATCCATCAAATGTGATGAAAAATGAAAAAAAGTGAAGTCAAACAAGGAATTTGAGAGAGTAGAATAATTCTTTACCATTTGCAAGGGTCATATGGGAGGATATGATGGTGGTTGCAAGCTACATTTTAGTCTTTTCCTTTGAAAAGTTGCTGCATCCAAAGATCATTCCTTTTTTACTCCTCTCTCTATTTAGGTTTACTATTTTATCAAAATTTTGAATTATTTTCATTGACAAGGGTAATATCGCATTGATATTCGAAGTCTGTGCTACAGTTGTGATACAATCAGTATTAAAAGCCTCCATTTTCTTAAGTCGGAAGAATTGTGTGCGTAGATATTAACGGGCATTTTAATTATCTTCTAATAAAGGGATACGTTTTGTACAACTAAGACGTAGCTCTGCTATATACCAGCATTATGAATCAGTGTCTATTATTTTTAAGTTGCAACTGCTGATACTGTTGGATTTCTTAAATTAGGTCTCATTTTTTGCGAATTATGGTATGTTGCAAAATTGATTGTGTAGGGAACTCTTTAGGATGTACCATTAATGCAAACATGTTAATAATGCAAACCTCCTTTTTGTTCCTTTTTCCTTATTGTGTCTGTGGGTTGATTTCCATTTGTCTAGATGGAAGTAATGGACCAGGGCACCAACTTAAACCATCAGCAGCAGCTGTTACTATGAGTGGACAACTTGAACCAACTTCTCAAATGGAACTTGTCGGTCACTCAATAGTAATATTACACTCCTTTCTTCTATATGTCTGTTGTTATACACTTGTTGGGTGTCTGATGGCATTTCCACACAAAAGTTCTTTTGCTGACCACAGAATAGAATGCTTGTATGCCTTTTCTCTGCTTGTTTCCAGATATTAAAAGTCGATGTTTTCAATATTTCAGGTTTTGTCGTCATATCCATCAGATCCTCAATATCGGGGAATGTTGACTCCTTTTGGACTGCAAACTATGGTATGTAATTATGTTAGCGTTTCATAGTTGTCGTTTTCTTATAACGGGGAATATTTTTGCACCACGAACCTGACATGTGTGACATTTGTATTTGAGTTGATTTCAAACTTAACTTTGAATGTATTGATGGTATAGCAACTCATTCATTGTGCAACGGTTTTGTCTCTACCTCGTATCTTTACTTTTAACAACCTATCAAAGTTAGGTGAAAATATATCTTTTGAAAAAATCTCATTGGAGATGCTCAATTCTTTTTCAAAGTTTTGGATCCAAATTGTGCTATAAAAGTTTGTTATGTCGCTATGTTCGTGCTTTTGGTGGTTATTGGTTGAAGAAAGAAGAAAATCAAATCTAAGTTGAATACTATAGCATATAAATATGCCATAATTGAGGAGAATTTCCATGGGCAAGTATTTGAAGCTGACTTACATAGCAACTTTTATCTTATTGTTGTTTCTGTGATATGGTTGATGGCTTCCTGCTAATATGGTTCATAATATCGACCAGAGAAACATTTATATTAATGGCTAAAGTTCTTGTTATTATGCAACAACAAAAAAGTTCGTTATAAATTGTTTTCAGTGGATTAAATTTCGTGATATCTTTTTCATCTATTACTAGGTGCCTCCACAGTTATATGGACTGTCCCATGGAAGAATGCCATTACCCCTTGACATGGAAGAGGAACCAGTTTATGTAAATGCAAAGCAGTTTCACGGTATATTGAGGCGAAGACAGGCACGTGCGAAGGCTGAGATTGAGAAGAAAGTGGTAAAAGCTAGAAAGGTCTGTGATATCTGTGTTGATGTTTCTTGTTGGCAATGTTTGGGTTATTTTCAGATTTGGAATTATAAAATAAAAGCGTATTGCCTTTTAATCTGTCTTGGTTTGTTTTATTCTTTTTAACAACCAAGTGTTTTTGGACTCTTGCTTCCTATTTCATGTTTACTTTTGCTAATTTAGGTGTCTTTCCATTTTAAGATACATTGAGCATGGATTTTATTTTGCCTTATCATTTACAAAGTTACTAAAAATAAGTGAAAGTTGGCAGAATTAATCTTTGAATACCCCCTGTCATTTAGTTGACTTTATTGAGACAACTTGGGAAATAAAAAATTTAAGTTGAAGCAAATAGAAAAAGATGAGTTTTGCAAAAATGCATAGTTTATGAAAATGTGGAATGATACAATAATTGAACGCTGAAACCAGAGATCTGAAGTTAAAGGATCTATATGAAGCAAACAACTTCAGATGAAGCGTCCAACAAATTATGACATAACGATTGACTCACAGGAGTGCAATAAAGATGCACAATCCATTTAGTTTCTTGGTTGATTTTCAATGTGGTGAGAAATATCTTAGTGTCTATCATGTTTATGTTAGGCTCTAATCGTCTGTTTATGCTATTTTACCCCGTATATTCATTACAGCCGTATCTTCACGAGTCTAGACATCAGCATGCTATGAGACGGGCTAGAGGTGTTGGAGGCCGTTTTCTTAACACAAAGAAGCTTGATAATGCTGCTGATCCATTGTCAAATAAAAGTGCGAGTTTAGGTTCCAATCTTACAAGACAGTCTACCAGCTTGTCAGGCTCACAGAATTTCTCCTCGAATGGTACTGGAGATTCAGATTCCCCCCGGTATCTGCAAGAACGTAAAAGATCCATGATTCAAGAACATTCATCTTCCAATTGCAATGGTGGTGGCCATGAACTGTTGTCAATCTTTTCGTCGACTGGCAATGGTACAAATATGTTGGGTCAGCAGAGTCAGAGAGCGTATG
Source organism: Erythroxylum pelleterianum (assembly GCA_027563865.1). Lineage (NCBI taxonomy): Eukaryota > Viridiplantae > Streptophyta > Magnoliopsida > Malpighiales > Erythroxylaceae > Erythroxylum > Erythroxylum pelleterianum. Next base: position 23,082,122 of record JAOQMR010000009.1, read on the forward strand.
GGAATGGGGTGTCAAATGGGACATTCCCCATTAATTAAGTTTGCACCTCAAGTTGCAGGGCTCCTTCAGCATTCCTACACCGGTTCGATTACTGAGTCATGTATATTTATTTTAAGTTTGATCTAACCGAATCCTTTGTTCATCTTATGGGTGGCCCTGTTTATGCAGGCAATCAAAGCTAGAGGGGCTTCTCATATCCTGCTTGAGTTTCTCTCCAGGCAATTCATTCTTGGCTTTCAGTACTCTTGTGCATTTAAGGGGGTGAAGTTGGAGGATGCGGCAGACTTCACTGTGAGTGAAGTCTTTAAAATAAAAGCATCGTTTCTTCCGTTCACTTCTCTGTAAAAAGTTAGCAAACTTTCTGTATCTACCAAGTAGACTTTTAGTTGTTGAATGTTAGTTCTGAACAGTTTTCTTTTTTCTCAAGAGATGGTTTCTTGTTACTGAAACATTTCTCCTTTCTAAACCTGTCGGCTTAACAATGACAAAGACTTGGTTCTTTTGTCCTGTAATCGTTAACTTGTGATCTTGCCAAAATGTTGTGATTGCATGGTCTAAGGTAAGGTGTAGTTTTAAGGTCAGTTCGTTTACTGTCAAGGAACTGGTTGACAATAGGTTTCTAGTCATAAAACTTGAACCGATGATGTAAGGATTTTGCAGTCTTATTTAAATTTGGCTTGGTCTGCCTCGGATATATGTGAAAATTGAATGAGCTACTGAAGAAATACCAAACGCTTCCATACTGGGAACTGTTTCCTGTTTCGACAAGGTTGGTGGCCGAAATACCAAATGCTTCATAATGAAAAATGGTTTTGTTTTTCTGATTCACCGGGCGAAATCACATAGACCTTGTTTCAGATTAAGTTTTAAAGCTTCTGTCATATGCATTGACGAGCTAGTACATACATATTTATAAACCGAATGAATCTGCTCTGCACTCTGATTTGTTTCCTGGTGCTTATGGCCTGAGCAGCGAGTCATAGCTTTCTTCATGCTGGGCAATTACAGCTTCGACTGTTCTTGAAGTTGTTCCTGTTCAACATTTGATGATGTTCAGTTCAATCCATACTTTAGAAACTAACTGACGATGAAACCAAACTTGCACTAACCTGTGTCACAAAGAAGGCATGGAATCCATATGGAACTCTGTGGGGTAACTCAACAACCGCAACCGGATCTGGCGACATTGTTTTCGCATCAATTACATTAACTGAAGATTTTCTGCAGTATGAAGTTATGGCATTTTGGTGAGTTTCAATTCACAATCTCACATGAAACTAAGGAATGTCACATGATCATGAACTACAAGCAAAGCGTGCCGTTGGTAAAGAATAAGAATTACCCGGTATTCTCATCATGCACAAAGAATATCAGGTATCCATCATCTTCCTCACTGTGGGTACCAGAATCTCGAGGGACAAATATAGCCTCTGAACCAAATCTACCAGGGCCAAGGTCATAGATACCTTTAACATTTCCTCCAACTTCAAGCTTTGTCTTTCCTGATTCTGGTTCAGCATGTAGATCAAATTTAATAATTCCAGTAACCTTTGCAATGCTGTCTAGAGTGGTGCCGTACACATATCTTTGTTTCCTGCCTCCATAAGAGAGTATCAGAAAGCATTCCTGTTTTAATATGCAAATGAGCTGCTTAGTGAATATTTTATGTTTATCAACTACGGTGCTGCATACCTGCCAGTGTAGTTCTCATTTACTCTAGGAAAATCAACAGCAGATGCTGAGAGTTTCTTCTGCGAAGCGATTCCAGTTTTCATGTTGAATCTCATTTCGTATCTGTTTTCAGCAATCACAGTGAGATATGCAAGTAGAAAACTAATTTAAGAACAGAGAAATTTTGTCATTTCCCTACAATTCATTTGAAAAGTTCTCAAGCTTCTCTTTGACGATGCCATTGACCATGTCTAGATCCGGGTCTTGAAGCCGGCAGGTAATCAGAACAACTTCGTCTTCTTCCTCCCAAGCATTGGCTAGTAGAGAGATCATCAAAAAGAAGGATCACATTTCATGAATGCAGGAAAATTTTGTCACGTTCAAAAGTAACTAGATGTTAAAGGACTCCATGAAGCAAACAGGTAAAAACTATTCCATAATGGTACGTAGTACGGCTATGGAAGTAATGGAAGGGTTTATCAATTCAAGAATTACAACTTTCTAACTTGTTGTTTCTGTGTTATCGTCTAATTGTTTGTTTTCTTGCGTCAGAAGTATGTATTTTGCAGAATTATTCTTACAAATGCCTAAAGTAATCAAGATAAGAGAAAAAGGGTAGAGTTTTTGACATTCAAATAGACAAGAGCATCCAAAACCGCCTACCATTGTGGAAAATGAAGCAATTTGGAAGCTCAAACCATCTAATTAGGCTGTCATCCTTTGCATATCTTGGTAAAACACCAAATCGAGCCTTTTTTGTAGCATCAAAGGTGAATATCATTTTCTTTTCTTTCACCATTTCCTGAAAAAGTATAAGAGCAGTAAAGCTTATCTTGTTCATCAGGTAGTACTGTATTTCTTGACTATTAAAGGATTAGGCACATCAACCACATAGAAATCAAGAAAGTAATCTGCACACTCCTTCGAAGATGTAAAACAGAAAGTGGGAAATTGCTGTACCTTTGGCCTGAAGTACATAGGAAGATCCATGAAAATTGCATAGTTCTCTGTAATTGCAAAGTCATGCATCATTATGGGATCTGATATTGTAATAGGTACTGGGTCGTGCATGAAACCGTCCTTTGAAATAACTCTATACGTGATGTATGGCGGTTCGTGCGCATAGCCAAAAGCGAACATCTCTCCTGCATTCAGGGATTTTGTATTTCAGCATCTTCACTATCGATTGATAGTCAATTAGGTTAGTTCTATAAGGATAAAGCTTACCAGTGAATGGATCAACCTTTGGATGAGCAGTAAAAGAGTGCTTTAATCTTTTGTCATAATCCAACATCCCAATAGTTTGCAGATCTCCATCTTCCATAATTTTGATCACATCTGCAAGATGATAGCTATATCACTAGTTCCCCTACTAGATAATGCAAACAGAACAGATTTGATACCAAGAATTCTTAGAACATAATTAAGACTGAGAGCAAAGCTTACAAGGCTTATCTGCCTCTTGAAGTGCTAAAAGTTTGCCACGGTGATAAGTGAGAGCTGTATTGCCTGCAAGAGAGTTACTTTAACAGTTTTCCTTTTGATTTATGATAAAACAAGTAATATTTGACAGATTCCTCACTTCTGCACTTCAAATTTTAACATAGAAAAATAGCATTTCAAGTAAAAGGCTCGTTTCATTTCTCATGAATAGTTCTCAGACAAACGAGAGATGGAACATCATGAATAATCGCCTAAACAAGAAGAATTTACCTGTTCCAATCCCATATGACATATCCAATATTTTCAATTTTGCTCTGAGGATTTGCATGTTGACCATGAGTAGTCCAAATAGACCCTTGAGGTCTCCAATCTGCAAATGACCATTTAAATAGAAATATGACACCTCAAAGAATACATCTTTACTACGAGGTCTTTATATGTTTGTTTGGATTGTGCTGGAGATGTACAAGAGGCATGAATTAAGAACTTCCACTTAGTTGAAGTCAACCTGAAAAAGTTTTCTATCTTTGCTTATACAAGGAATGACTCGTAACTTAAACAAGATCAACACTGAAATGATCACTATTGTAGTTAACTTCAATTACTAAGATATAGTTCCAAGTCCAAACATCAACACCATATTGCAAACTGCTAATATCAGAATACATCAGAACTTGTACTTTACCTTCATAAATTTGGCACCTCCAAAGAACTCCTCTTGTTTAAGATGTGACGTCTTCACGTAGCGACTAACATATGTTGCTTTTCCGTCTTTTATGCGCATGCCATGAATCATCCTGCAAAACCAATTTGACAGGAAAAGATTTAAGTACATAGAAAAAAGGAGATATCTTAACAAATCAAAAAGGAATGGTCCAATGAATTTTAATCAACTCAACTACTAAAGCAGCAAAACAGATAACAACTTCTTTGAAGAAGAAGAAGAAAATGTCTGTGGATGAGTGACCCAACAGTCTGGTTTCTCACTTCTGTACTCATCAAACATTCACTAACACAATACAGTATATAAATCAACGGAGATTTCTTTTCATAAGCTCACTCACCCATCTCCATCAAACCTGCAACAAAAACCAACCCAAGAAGAAATGTCAAAAGAAATGCAGAATTAAACATCTGTATCTGATAAGAATCAAGAAAAAATTCCAGAAACAGCTGTAATACCAGTGATATCCAGCAACAGGGCTAAACTTTGGATTAGGACCTACTCTCACAAATTCCCCGTTCAGACATTCCTGAAACCGGTAACAAAAAAAAAGGAGAGAGCTAAATTTAAACAAAAACCAAACACAAAGAAAGAATCTAGCATTCTCAAACAACTCCCAATCATCACTCACTACTCAATTTCACTAAACCCATCGAATTGCATGAATCATAAGCAACCAATCCTATCCTATCAGATATGTAAAACCGTAACTCACAGGCAAGAAGCCTTTAACGAGGAGGTCTTTAACGGGAGGAGTCTCTTCGCGAACCGGAGCGAAGTTGCCGGAGAGATAGTGGAGGGGCAGAGAGGAATCGTACATCCATTTGACGATCAACTTCTCCAAAAAGTCGACGAGTTTGGACGTGAGACCCTTACTAGGACTCGGCTTCACTACCACTACCTTACCATCGCCGACAACGTTCGCTTTCTCCTTCTCCATCTCCGATATCTCCGCCATTCTCCACGCGACAATCTACACTTGAACGACAGCACTAAGTTGTCTGGTTCGGTAAGTCATATATTGCTTTATTGGTGAAGCTGTTGCCACGTGTTTGAATAACATCATTCTCAAAATTTGGAGTTATCGTGAATTTTTTTAAATTTAATAATTAAATATATATATTTTCCCTCAAAAAATTAAATATATATATTTAATAATTAATTTTTAAAATTTCATATAAATAAAATTAAAATTTTAATTGAATAAGTATTCATATAGAGATTTTTAATACAAAATTAGAAAAACTTTAAAAATTAGAAACTGTTAATTTGATTTTTTAATAATTTATTATTTAATATTTTAATAAAATATTTTTATTTTATAATAATTTAAATATTAAATAAATAAGCAACTTGAAGATTAAATCAATTAATGGAAGATTCCAACCGCAGTTGGACGAAGATCCCTTGTCTGTCAGGAAATGTACCATTTTGCCACGTCACCCACTCTGTCATTTTTTTCCCTTAAAACGACAAAAGAAACTAATTACGTTGGTCATCACACTCCCCGATCGTAGAGTTCGGCGGGACAGAGCTCCTGCCATCTCGTAATGTAAAAGATCGGTTACCGGTCGAACTGATTGATCCGATCCGAATTTCAAATCCATGATTAGAACAGAATAATAGGAACATATAATCTAGTCTCCAGTTTGACGGTACGGTATCACTTGTGAGATATGTGACGAAAATCAATAGAATAGATTTGTAACTTATTACTATTTACATGGAAGTCTATCCGATTGAATGAGGTACACTTTGGTAAGATCATCAAGGCATAAATTAAACAAAGGTGTTCTTTCCTAAGAAATAATAAATTTGCTTATAGCTGCTTCTTCTCCCTTTTCATGGAGACAAAAGACTAACGAACTGATCAATAACACTGTGGAGAGACCCTTCCTCTCTTAGCAAACTTGACATTGTCGCACGAAGCTGTGGCCCTTTCACCACTTTCTTGACTGTTCAAGTTTATATTCTGCAATACAACTCCTCGACAAGGGAAGGTTTTGCTGCAATCGAACTTCACAGCCACTTCAGAAGCCGAAGTTCCCACTATGTTTCTGTATATTACATTGCTAACTTGCACAGCTGAGCGCTGACACCAATCAAAACACATATCGTTCCATTGATTAGTTGGTAAATTCAGAGCAAAATGAGGAGATGGGGTCATCAATCATGGGGGTGTTATTCAATTATTATTACCTGTTCCTCGCAGGGTTCTTTCTGATCGCAGTAGTTCTGGTTTATAATTATAGGATTGCTCACGTTATTCAGTGCTATGTTCTGGAACACTATGTTTTTGGCAAATCCAGATCCACCCTACAATGAAACAAAAACCTCCATTTTTGTATTATTCAGTTCTTTATATCAAAAGAGAAAATGGGTTGATGGAGTTCCACCAAGCATCCTAGAAAAAAGTTGGTTTTGTGTTGATTTCTTCTTGTAGTGTTTCGGTACACCTATACAAAAAAGTGTGAAATTGACTCTTACCTGCCAAGTTTTGATTCTGACTCCATTAGTTGTTCCTGAAAGAGTTGCTCTGTTAACGAACACATTTGAAACTCTGGCTTCTTGTTTACCTGCTCCTAAGCTACCAATACTGCAAAAGTAGCATGATCATGAACAGAAGCTGAGTGGTTCTGTGTGTATGAATCCAGTTTCGAGCAGAGGTTAAGGTTGCGAGCAAACCTTATTCCATGACCAGGTCCGCAGGTGATGTCTGTGGCTTGAACATTTTTAGACCCACTTACTATAGAGATGCAATCATCCCCTGTAATGGAAGTAAAAAAGATCAATTAGTCAACACATTTTCAGGTTTCTGTTTAGCAAATTATGATACTTTTAAGACATGAATGTTACTGAAAACCTTTGGTTGGTGGTTACAGTTCTTGTAGTACTACTACCTGTTCTTATGACACAGTTTTGGATCCGAATGTTTTGGGTGCCAGTAACATGAATCCCATCAGTGTTGGGGCTTTTCTCTGGTGCAGTCACCAGGAGGTTCAGAGCTCTAACATTCAGACATTTTTCGAAACGTAGATGCATTTGTTGTGCGTTTAAGAATTTCAGGTTGGATACGATTAAATTCTTGCATTCGTCGAAGGTCACAGCCTGCAAGAAGTAGTAATTTCTCGTCAGACATAGAACTAAGGAAGCTTTTCTGCAACTGAAAGAAGATGAGCAATGGAACTTACAGTTGGTGCACCTATACAAGGCTGAAACAGAATAGAATTCAAAGATTAGTCCAAAAAACTTGTTTAAGAACAGAAACATGGAAATTGAGAAGCAATGATCCAAGGATCGAACACATACTAAGCTTTCGTTGATTTTACAGGAGTTTTTCCACCATATTTTTCCACTGCCATTGATGGTTCCACCACCTTTAACCCTGAAATTCTCTACATTCTGAAACACTATCCAATGACTCCTATCTCTTGCGTAGTCTCCTCTTTTTGCAGAAGCCTTGATCGTTCCTTGAATCTAGCATTGCAAAATTCAAAGTTATTAATTGAGAGCACTGCCCATTTGCTCTGTTCTTAAATGTTGAAAAACCGAAACTGATGAATCCTTTTTACGTTATTACAAGATTTTCATTGCTAAGTGCTCACCTTAAATATAATCCTTGATTTGCAAGGACCTGAAAAGGTGACTGGTTTGAGAGTGTATATCCTGTTCTTAGGAACGATAATAACAACATCTCCTGAAGAAGAACAGCCCTTGCTCCAAGCTTTCTTAAATGCCTGAGAACACGATTATAATTTGGAAACTTCAGAATCAAGAAACAATCTGTGACATTAAGAACCTAAAGGAACTCTTCATTTGCTAACCTCACTATCATCCCTTCCATCTGCTTTAGCCCCAAACTCATCAACGTTCACTGACCTTGCATAACCTCTTGCTTGTTGTCGATGCCTGTTCGAAGTCATGGACTTCCTGTCTAGCAGACTTGAAGATGCTGGTAATGAACGGTAACCAACGGTGTGTGAGTTCTTCTCGTGGTAAACGCCAAGGCACGAGGTGAAATAGGTTAGTACGAGGAAAAACGAGAGCAGAAAGCTTGGTGGGTTCATGTTTCTCAGTCTTTCCAAGAACAGGAAACAGAACAGACTTGTCAGGAATGCTTTGTCCTAACGTGCACAACCCTATATATATAGAGGGAACTGGTGGAGCTTTTTCCAGGTTTGAGAGTAGTACTGATAATGGCTACACAAAGAATGTTACTTATGACACATACAGGTATGGAAATTGAATGTTAGAGATTGAAACGAAAGGGTTATTGGGAGGGTAGCCGACTTTTTTTTTTCAGACCAGAAAGCGGTTTACAAAAAAAAAAAACAACTTGAGCTAGTCTTCATATGCTTGTTTACCAACATAACTTGGTGGTATAGTAACGTACTACGCTATAAAGACCAGGTTTTGGTAATAATAATCATCAGTTTGGTAGGCTTTGAAGTTGATGAAACAACATTGTACACTTTGTCCATGTCTTTGTTTGAACATTGAGCTCGTAGCGGCAGGAAAGTAAAGGAAGATTGCCAGATTTGTGAAGCCAAAAATAGAAATGCTGGAAATGGAAAATTAACTAATAATTTCTATTTACTTGGTTGTGTATTTATATAAATATCATAAATAACATTTAAGTTATAGTATAATTTAATATTAGCCCCTAAGGGTTGGTCGGGTTGGTGGAATAAGGGACATGGAATCAAAAGGTCCTGTATTCGAATCTCCCTAATTACGCTCTCTCGATCGAGCTTGTCGTGCGGGGCTTGCCTAATGTAGAGTACTCGATTAGTATGATTTGCAGGTTATTACGTCAATTTGGAGATTTATCCGGTGCACATCTAAAAGATAGTGGTTGCGGTCTCTCCATTTTAAAAAATATCTTATATATTTATAAGCAAGTTTCAAATCAAGTTAGAGGAAATTAACTATTTGAAAGGCGCATTTGATTATTATTAATAAATGATTTTTTAAATAAAAATAATAAATAATATTTAAACTAATAATATAAATTTATACTTTTACCCTTACTATTATTTCACAAATTTATATGTAAAACTGAGATTAAGTAAGAGGGACTTACTTCACCGCAGGACTTGACCTTATACTGAAATCAACCTAAAGGGACTCTTATATCACATCAAATTTTCTGTTTCAATTACTCGGTTCTAACCTTATTCTATTAAATATCATCAATATATTTACGTGGGATCTACATAAATGTGTGGATAAGATTTAATAGAACATAATAGGAACACCATAACCGAAACAGAAAATCTGATCCCTTATATCATAGAAATTTTCTTTTGGTCAGGAGGAGCTTGCTTACGTGGTTTTCTTAAAAAATTAAAATTTTAGTTAAGTTTTTAATTTTTGATCTAATTTATTTTAACAACTTTTGTTGTTAAAAATTGACCGAATTATTAATTAATCAGTTAAATTTTGTAACATTTAAGAATCTCTTTTTTAATTAAACTTTAAATTATTTGATAAATAAGGACAACTTCTTTTAATTATATTTTAAATTCTTTAATTTTATTTAATCTTTAACTAATTTTATGATAATCGAATGCCAGTTAAATTTTTTAAACCTTAAACCTAAGTTCCGATCTGGTTTTTAAACAATGGTATTTAGCTTAATGAAACTTGCAGTTTAAATAGTGGTTTGTTGAACCTAGTCCTCTTTACATCAAACAATTTGAAAATTTTAAGCAGAGAGTTCCAGGAATAAGAAGTGTAAGATCTTTTTTAAAAAAACCTTAGAAAAACATACATATAAAAATATATATATTTTTTATTTTATTCTAATATTGAAAATTTTAACTAAATTCCTAAAGTTTAAAAGATTGAATAATTAAATTTAAATCATTATCTTCATTAAAATTTAACTAATACCATTAATAAAACAATATAAAAATTAATATATGGAAGGGTTAAATGTCTATTCATCTTTATCAATATAACCTTTTAGGCTATGTTTGATTGAGGGTTTATTAATGAAATGGAGTGAAATATTACTCCATCATTTGTGATGATAGTTTATAAAAGAATGGAATAGAATGAGATAGAGGAGAAGAGTTTCATATTACATTCCATTTTATCTTAAAACGTAAAAATAAGAAACTTTCGATTTGGAGGTTTACGATGGAATATAAAATGATAAACAACTTTTCACTATATTATATTATAAACCCTTCTTTTAAACAACATTTCACTGTATTACATTATAAATCATTTCATCCCTTTTGAAAAACAATTTTCTAATATTATATCCATTTACATTTCAATCCATTATAAGTCATTTCATTCCATTAAAAATCTTACTTCCAACCAAACATAGTCTTGGTTTCACATAAAAAATATTTTAATATTTATGTATTTAAAATATAATTATTTGTTTAATAATTAAAAAAGATACAAGAAATAAGATGTTATTTAACTTTTTTAAATATCAATTTTTACGATTATTCTTCAATTGATTTTTATAAAATATTAACAAAAAATACCTTTTATATTAAATTGCGTAATTTAAAAAATATGGAAATTTAATTAAAAAGTTCAAAATATTAGAAATTTAAATTCAAAACTTTATAATTTATTATCAAACTAATTAATATATTACATTAACATTGATTGAGCTCGTTTATTCATATTCATACGCAGTAATGTATCTATCAGGCATATGATGACGATACAACTACAAGCGAGCTCAGTGATGATGTCAAAGAAAGAAAAAAGGATACAGAAGTGTTTGGTAGGAGTAAGTAAGTTAGGGAAGTAAACATCATTTTAGGTGAGTTAAAGGAAATTGCGTGTTGTTTGGTTTGGAGTGAATGCGCAAGAGACGAGCAAAGAAGAAGAGGAAGAAGCAGAAGAGAAGCAGAAGAGGAAGCCTTTCGCTGCCTTGCCGTGGTTAAAATCAAAAGCCATGGGCCTTCTTTGACTTTGTGGTTTTCAGGATGGAGCTACCAAACTTACTATTAGTGGTCTTGAACCAGATACAGATACGGATAAAGATAACGATACAGATACGGAAGAAGAGAAGAGGTATGCTTGGAAGTAACAACGCTAACGTAGAAATGTGAAAGGGTTACGCAATAGTGGATAATCTAACCTTTAGATTGAAAAGAACAATTTGGAAGCAAGTGGGGATATATAGTAATTTATCTGTATGGGCTAAATTGTAACATGTAAAAGCAATGTCTTAAAACTGTAACGTAAAAAAGATTCAATCCATATTAAACTGTTATAAAATTAATATAATCAAAGAATTTAAAATTTAATTAAAAAAATTGTTAAGTAAAAATTAATTGATTTATTATAGTTTATATGATCTTATTAATTTACGAAAATTGAAATTTTTAACAACAAGAATTATTTAAGTAAACTGTACCAAAAAAAGTTAAAAATAGAATTGAAAAATAGAAAAACTTAAGGTTCAATATTTTTATAGTTGAACCGACCAAACCTGTTAATTGTTTTTAATGATTAGATAAAAGTGCGAGAGGAGATCAGTTTCGAGATAATAATTTTAATTTGTGTTGCAATTTGAAATTATTGTATTAAAAAATTATGAAATTAAAGTTTTTGAAAATATTCAAAGTATTTTTAAAAATTATAATTTTTTAAATATATAAAACAATACTTAATTTTAATAGCATTGAATACTCAAATTTACACTTTTAACCCTTAAATGATGAGATTTGACTTCTTATTTATGATACTTTTCTTGGTACAAGGAAACTTGAAATTAAATATTGTTGTCTAAAAGAGCAGTTATGTCGGTTAAGTGGCACTCTCAATTCAAGTAAGTCAACCACATTCTGGAAGTTTGCTCCGATCCAATGTGAAGATGATAAGGGTTTTGAAAACTGAGTCAGGTCTTAACATCCAATCTTAAACCGCCCTTACATGGTCAAGTGGGCGGAGTATCCTTTATTTATGTTCTCTTGATCGAGTCTATTATATAGAACTTACATAACGCATAATATTTGATTGGTGTGATTTATAAACTATTATGTCAATTAAGAGATTTATTCAATAACACCTATGAATTCTTCAGTTAAAAAAAAAAAACCAACATTCTCGGAAAATTGAGAGTCAAACTTAAATTGCTGCACGACCAACCTACCTTTCTTTCCGCAACATTTGTTCTTTGTGCAAGTTTTTTCACATTAGAACATCTCTTTTTTAAAGACATTGTGAAGTCAATTCTAACAGCTGAGGACAAAAGGTTGACCTTTGAATCATTCTCAAAAGTCAGTGTGAAGTGTTAACAGCAGAGGAATTGTGCTGCAGAGTATAAACCTGTGTAAAAGACAAGGACTCCTAATTACAATTTTGATTCCTCTTATTGATCAAGCTAAGGTCCGCAACTAGAGGATAAGCTTGCTTGCACCCGTAATGTTCCCACACTTAGGGAACGACTTGAAGCTGGACTTGGTGGTCCGAACGATTTGTCCTTTGATTGTAAAACAATGTTGTTCTGAGATCAAGTGTAGACTAGAGGAACAATTTAAAGCTTGGCATGATAGTCCATATGACTCAGCCCTTAACTAGTTGATTCGATCTTAATTTTTATAATTAATTTAATCCAACCAAAATTTGTCAGACAGTATAATTTAACCCAATCTATTTCGATAATTATTTACAAATACAATTAAAAGTATAAAAAAATTAGGTCAAACCCAAATCCTTATCGTACTTATTTTAATTTAACAATTTTGAATTGAGCCGATCTTATTTTTTATAATTAATCAAAGCCAACAAAAATTTGTCAAACCAAATTGGGTTCAGATACCCACTTTGGAGCAATCAAAATTTGAAAATCTCTCGAAATTACCACTCGAACCGTATTTAATGATAGTTATTTAGTTTTGAAGCAATGAAGTGAAATTTTAAATTAAAAGGCTAAAAAATTAATGTTTGATTATGAAATTTGAAAGTTGAAACAACTTAAATATAAATTTTAAACCGATAGTATTAAATTTGTAAAATTGTAAAAACTTAAATAATTAATTGACACATTTTTAATATTTGTGAAATGATATTTTATTTTTAATATTTGAGTATTGAAATTAGGTAATAATTAGTTGAGTATAAAATTATGCAGTTAGAAATTACTAATAATTCAGTTGTAGTTAATGATACTATTTGCCTATTTGAGTATTAGTTTTGGGTAAATAATTAATTGAGTATAAAATATGTTGAACTTGAATTATATGGTAATATATATTTGTGGGGTATCATAAATATTTATAATAGACAATGTGTGAAAGTAGTTATGTAATAAATGTATCTCAAAAAGAACTTTTTTTTTTCAAATTGTGAATATGTTGTAGACTTGCAGGTTTCAATCATTTATACTTAGACTTATTAATCTCAATTAAAAATTGTAAAAGCAAAAGAACGAAATATAGAATGGTGTATATAATATTATGAGTTGTTATAAATGAAAAAAAGATTCAAAGCTTTAAATAAGAAAAAAAATTTCCAAATAAGTTATATCCTTCAACTTGATCCTCATGTTATGAATATATCTTTCAATTTGATCATCATGTTATGAATATATGTGTATGAACAATTTTATAAGATATGTCATTCATTATTTGGCAATTATGTAAATCATATCATACCCTTCAACTTGATCCTTATATTTGAAACTTTGAATTGAAATTGTTTATGTATGATTTGTGGAAGTTGGAAATGGAAATTGTTGAAAATTGTTAGAAATGAAAATTATTTTATGAATGTATTGTGATTATTGGAAATGGAAACGGAAATGGAAATTGTTAAAAATTGTTGGAAATGGAAATAAAATTATGAATGTTTTGTGATTATTGGAAATGGAAATTGTTAAAAATGGAAATTGTTTATGCATGTTTTATGATTGTTGGAAATGGAAATTGTTTTATGAATTTTTTGTGATTAATGGAAATTAAAATTGTTGAAAATTATTGGAAATGGAAGTAAAAATTGTTTATATATGATTTGTGAAAGTTGGAAATGGAAATTGTTGAAAATTGTTAAAAATGGAAATTGTTTTATGAAGGTATTGTGATTATTGGAAATGGAAATAGAAATTGTTGAAAATTATTAGAAATTTTTGGAAATGGAAATGTAGTTATGAATGTTTTGTGATTAATGGAAATGAAAATTGTTTTGTGATTGTTGGAAATGAGAATTGTTGAAAATGGAAATAGAATTATGAATGTTTTGTGATTATTGGAAATAGAAATTGTTAAAAGTTGTTGAGAATGGAAATTGTTTATGTATGTTTTGTAATTGTTGGAAATCAAAAGTGTTTATGTATGTTTTGTGTGATTATATATGTTGAATGTTTTGAATTGTTAGCTTTTGACTTATAGTGAATTGTGTTCCATGAAATTGAATTGTGTATAATGTAATCATACAGAATGAGTTATATATTATATAAGATGGATATGAATATTGTGTACTGAAATTATGTGTTATTTATTTTTACGTGTTATTTATTTTGATAAATGCCTTCATTTATTTTTACAGATAAATGGAAGAAAGTTCAAGTACTCTTGATCAGTGAACTTCTGGAAGATACAATGATCCAGCTTGAGCTCATACTGCATTGGTTCCCAGTATGAAGAACTATACTATTTGCTGGTTTTGTAACAAGTATTTGAGAGGTGGAGGAATCACCCAATTAAAAAAATATTTAGTTGGGGTTAAAGGAGATGTAGAACCATGTAAACAAGTAAGTCATGATGTGAAGTGGCAGATGAAAACAGTGCTTGATGAATATCAATATGAGAGAGATAGAAGGGAAAGATTGAATTTTGAAATTGATAGTTTCTTGTTTTCGTGGTGATTTTGGAAATGTTGAAGGTGGAAGTGGTAGTGATAGTGGTACTGGTAGTGTTCTATCCCAGATTCAAGAAGTACTTGAACCTGATGTGAGGAAGAGAAGAAGGCAGGTGACTAGTTTCTTTGCACCACGAACAACGCCTGGAGCCCAACCTTCAATTCGTAGTGCAATGCAATCAAGAGATGCAACTCACAACATTGATATGACAGTAGCTAGATTACGGTATGATATAGGTTCATCATTCAATACTTCTCAATCTTATTATTATCAACCTATGATGGATGCAATTGCCTCTTATGGTCTAGGATACAAAGGTCCTTCAATTGATGACTTAAGAGGTAACCTTTCGAGTTGTTATGTTTCTAAAATTAGAAGTTATTTGGCTGAAAGAGAGTGAAATAGGGTACTTATGGATGTTCAATCATGTGTGATGATTGGACAAATAGGAGATAAGAGTCTATTATAAATTTTTTGGTTTATTCTACAAATGACTCTATATTTTTGAAATCTATTGACGCATCTGGCCTTATTAGAAATACTGAGACTTTGTTTATGATATTTGATAAAGTTGTGAATGATGTAGGGTTAGAAAATATTGTTCAATTTATTACTGACAATAATTCCGCTTATAAAGTGGTAGGAAAAAGATTGCAGAATATGTATAATTCATTTTTTTGGACTCCTTGTGTTGCATATTGCATTGACCTAATGCTGGAGAATATAGGAGATCCTGGTATTTTCTTGTTATTGATGAGACTATGCAGAAAGCTAAAAGGTGACATAATTCATTTATAATAATGCATAGGTATTGAATTTGATAAAAAAAAATTATCAGTGGTAGGAATTTGTGTCGTCCTACTATGACAAGATTTGCAACAAATTTCTTATTATTTCAGTCTTTTGTTTCAATGAAGAAAGAGTTAAGACAATTGTTTACAAGTGATAAGTGGATTGCATCTCAGCTTGCTAGGTCTAATGCTAGAATGGAGGTTTGTAATATTATACTGGAAGATAGAGAATTTTGGTCTCAATGTCAATTTGTTATCTGAGTGTGTGAACCTTTGGTGAGAGTGCTTTGCTTGACTGATAGTGAAAAAAAGCCAACAATGGGTTATATTTTTGATGTCATGGAGAGAGCGACTTTTGATGCCATGGAGAGAGCAACGGAAGCAATCAAAGTTAATATGAAACATAGGCCTTCTTTATATACACTATATCTTTAAATCATTAATGAGAGAAGGGAAAGACAAATTTCTTCCCCATTGTTTGCAGCTGGGGCATTTGTGAATCCTAGTGTCTATTTTAAACTGGATTTACTAAGCAAGCTAAAGTTAATAGAGGAATGCTTTTAACTATTACAATAATTGTTATCATTGATGCGATGCAAGATCTTTTAAGCTCACAAAAGAAGCTTTACAAGTTGTTTTATAGGGATTTTGAAATGTCGATTGCTATTCGACAAAGAGGAAAACTTTCTTTAAGTATTAGTTATTTATTTTTTCTTATTTGTTGAAAATTAATTATCACTTTATTTTGTTTATAACACTGCTTTTGTTATCTTATGACTTATAGTTTCTTAGTGAGATCAATTTAGAAATGGTGTTCCAAAATTGAAAAGGTTTGCAATTTAGATTTTAAGTCAATGTATGAGTGCAATAGGCTGTGAACGAAACTGGAGCACATCTGAATTTATTCACTCAAAGTAAAGGAATAGATTGGAGCATAAGAGGTTGAATGACTTAATTTTTGTTCGTTATAATTTAAAGCTTCAAGAAAAGTATGTTATTTTCATTATTATCATTATTAATTTCGATATAATTTCTTATCATTTTATAATAATTAAATTTAATTGTTTACTAGGAGTCTTAATAGCACAAGTATTTCTACTCATCAAATTTTCATTGATAATATTAATCTTTTGGCGCATTGAGTTTCTGAAGAACCGAATTTAGTAGATGTCAATGACTTGGAAGATAATATTTGATGGGAAAGTGTTGGACCCCAACCTTGTTTTTATTTGATTAAGCATAATTTTGATGTACTGTTGAAGTTTTGAATGATTAATTTG
>JAOQMR010000009.1:23098967-23147181 GCA_027563865.1 Erythroxylum pelleterianum
TGTCGATTTCTTATTACTGATTTATTACTGTGATGCCATGGGGGATTTAGTGGTGGTTGTCAGTAGCGGTCTCTTATTGTAGGATATCTACCAGAGTAACCTGCGGGCGTTCTAGTGGGTACTCTATGGTAAGGGGGCGCTACACACCCAGCTCAACAAATTCAGTTTAATGGTCTTCAACGTTTGCATCGCATCAATGCCATCGTCGAATGTTTCCGCTTAGACTTGGTTCCCAATCTTCCTGTTGATGATACTCCTTGTGCTGAGATTATTGCTATTTTGACTTGCTTTGCAGATGTTTTCACTAAACCTCGTGGGTTGCCTCCCCCTCGTGCCTGTGATCATTCCATTCATCTGCTTCCCCATAGCAATCTGGTTAACGTCAAACCTTATCGGTATCCCCATTTTCAAAAACAAGCCATGGAGCAATTGGTTTCTGAAATGCTGCAGGATGGCGTCATTTGACCCAGCATCAGTCCTTTCTCTTCGCCGGTTTTGTTGGTTCGCAAAAAAGATGGCACTTGGCGTTTTTGTGTCGACTATCACGCATTAAACGCAATTGCTGTCAAAGATCGGTTCCCCATTCATTCCATTGATGAATTATTTGATGAGCTGTTTGGGGCGCGCTACTTCACGAAACTGGATTTATGGGCGGGCTATCACCAAGTTCGGCTCCGATCCGGGGATGAGAGCAAAATTGCGTTTCGTACTCATGATGGGCACTACAAATTTCTCGTAATGTCATTTGGCTTAACCAATGCCCCTTCCATGTTTCAACGCTTAATGAATGACGTGTTTCGCCCTTACCTACGTAAGTTTGTTCTCGTTTTTTTTACGACATTCTTATTTATAGTCCAACTTGGGAATCACATTTGGAACATCTTCACTTAGTTTTATCTGCCCTGCGAACCCATCATCTGGTTGGGATGAAGTCTAAGTGTGTATTTGTCCGCAAATTAGTCGGTTATCTCGGCCATGTCATTTCCCAGCAAGGGGTTTCGGTAGACTCCGACAAAATTGTTGCCATTCAGAATTGGCTGGTGCCTCGCTCAGTTAAGGACATCAGGGGTTTTTTAGGACTGGCAGGGTACTATCGCCTGTTTATTCGTCATTTTGCCACCATTGCTAGCCCTTTAACAGATTTATTGCGCAAAGACAATTTTCATTGGACTGCTTCTTCTGCTGCTGCTTTTGTCCACTTTAAACAAGCATTGAGCACTGCTCCCGTCTTGGAGCTGCCTGATTTCTCTAAGCCTTTCACCATCGAGACTGATGCATCGAGTACCGTGATTGGTGCAGTGCTTTCCCAAGACAAACACCCGATTGCCTACTTTAGTCAACAATTGAGCCCGCGCATGCAGCAAGCCTCCACTTATCAACGTGAAATGGTTGCCATCACCCAAGCAGTCGCTAAATGGCGTCAATATCTCTTGGGAAAGAAATTTACTATTATTACCGACCAACAACCCCTCAAAACTTTGACTGATCAGGTAATTCAAACCTCGGACTAGCAAAAATGGCTTGACAAGTTGATTGGTTACGACTTTGACATTGTTTACCGACCAGGGACATTAAATAGCGTGGCTGACGCTTTATCACGGGTGCCAATGTCTCAGTTTTTAGCAATCTCAAGGGTGGAATTCGATATTATTGCTGATCTTCGAGCAGCTAATCTGGTTCATCCTGAGTTACTAGCTATGCAGCAGAAACTCCTCCATGATCCTCAATGTTTACCTGGTTTTTCATTCCGCAATGGCTTGCTTTTTTTCAATGACTGCCTGGTTTTACCTACTGATTCTCCTTTAAAATTGCAGCTTCTTCATGAGTTTCATTCCTCATCTATGGGAGGTCATGCCGGTATCACAAGGACACTTCATCGTCTCTGCTCACATTTTTTTTGGCATTCTATGCATAAGGATGTTAAGCTCTTTGTTACCGAATGCCAAATTTGCTAGCAAATGAAGATCTCCACCCTCAATCCTAGTGGGTTGCTTCAACCTCTCCCTATTCCCACTATGGTATTTGACTCTATCTCTATGGACTTTATTACTAGCTTGCCCTCTTTGAAAGGAAAGACTGTTATTCTCGTTATTGTTGATCGACTCTCTAAATATGGGCACTTCGTTGCTTTGCCCACCAACTTTGACAGCATTTCTGTGGCTTCTATATTTGTTCAAGAATTCATCAGATTACATGGCATTCCAGCGGAAATTATTTCTGATAGAGACCCTCGCTTCTTAAGTGACTTTTGGAAGGAAATTCATCGCCTTCAGGGTACTACACTTAAGATGAGTACGGCTTACCATCCGCAGACCGACAGGCAAACCGAGGCTTTGAACAAATGTGTGGAGATGTACCTTCATTGCTACCTCGCCGATAATCCTTCTTCTTGGTTACAGATGCTTCCTTGAGCAGATTTTTGGTACAATACCGCTTGCCAATCTACTGCTCAAATGACCCCGTTTGAGGTCCTCTACGGCCATGCTCCCCCCACCATTCCTCGCTACATCCGGGATACTAGTGGCAATGCCTTGATCGACACCCAACTATTGGCGCGTGACCAGGTTTTATCGCTGCTCAAAACTAATCTTCGTAAGGCTCAAGCTCGTATGAAGCTTCTTGCTGATCGCCATTGCCGGGAAGTTTCATTCGCTGTCGGCGATTGGGTCTATGTCAAGCTTCAGCCCTTCCGCCAAGCCTCCTTGCGGTTACAGCGTCACAATAAACTTGGACGCCGTTAATTTGGTCCCTGTCAGATTCTCAGCCGTATCGGTGAAGTCGCCTATAAGTTGGCATTGCCTAATTCTGCCCGTATTCAAACTGCATGTCACATTTCCTTGCTCAAGAAATGTCTTGGCACACCAGATCAGCAGATTACACCTCTGAACTTAGTAGATTCTGATGCTTCCTTGATCTTACAACCTACTGTGATTTTGGGTAAGCGGATGGTGCAACGCGCCCACTATGTGATTGAGCAGTGGTTGGTCCAATGGGAAGGATTACCGGTTGGTGAGGCTACCTGAGAAGACAAGGACCATATCCTCAAGATATTTCCTACATTGAACCTTGAGGACAAGGTTCCACTCGATGGGGATGGTATTGTTATGAACCACGCAGGTATTGTTATGGACAACGCAGTACAACGAGAGGAATCACCCCAGCTGAGAAGAAGTTCTAGGCCAAAAATAGCTTCTAGAAGGCTACACGGTTTCGTTTTGGGAAACACATCAACAAATAATAGGTCATAGGAATAACGGTTTGTAATGATGAGAGTGGCGACATTATATACGAAGGACATTACCTAGGAGTTGGTTATGCGAAATCTGTTATGCTCATGTTATTCTCCCTCACCTCTAATTCTCTCTTTCTCTCACCTTTCACTCTCTGTTTTTTCTTACTTTCAACGAAAAACTTGTAATTCTCAATGAATCAATACAAGTCCTTTTCCTCTTAATTTGTGTGTTGCATTGCTATCATATTCATCCAATTCCTTACACTCAATACCCAACAAAACCCATAAACAATTCTAACCTACCAAACCATTTCAGAGTCCAACAATAAACATCAAACTTCAAACATGAAAGTGTTGACTAATTCCAAGTGTGCAGATTCACCAATCAGAGCTCATTCAGGTACACAAACAACGACTTAACTCCAAGTGCTAACGCGTTAAAACGCAATTGGCAACTAAATACAAGTCGTACAGAAAATCCAATACACATGAAGAATGCGAGACTTGAGAGCCTGTATGCAAAACAAGAAATTACCAGAAACAACAACAACGTTACATCTACATCTACGAAACAAGTATGCAAAACAAGAAATTACCAGAAAAAATCTTAGATCAGCTAAAGCAACAATAGTACTTACAATACGCAAAGCTGTTATAGAGACCAAAGTTATCCATGAGCACAAACAGAACAGAGTTGGAAGAGATGTTGTGGTTAAAAAAGAAGAGATGCAGTCTTTGGGATTCAATTCACATGAATTATACCGTGAATTGAATTTACAAAAGGAGTGGGTTTTAAACCCACGTGAGAATTAAATTCATAGCTTTTTTTTGGTTCCAAACAGGTGAATTGAATTCAATCTTGTAATTGAATTCAATTCATCATCTTTCAAACAGGCAGTAAGAGATTGTTTTTGTTTTTGTTCTATTCATTTTTCAATTTAATAAAAATATTTATAGATCAAGTTTTACATCACTCAATCCAATTGGGTTTTAACTATGAATATCAAACCCCTCGAATCTTTTAAATTTGATTGAACTCGAACTCAAACTATAAGTTTGACACCGGTTCGAGCCTCCCAAAACTGGACCGGACAATGCCATCTTTAGCTCTTGGCATGAATTGTCCTATTAATTCGGTTGCTTAAGACCTTTTAATCCCTTACTGCCCCTTACCACCTTGAATTGTTCCAGACCTTTCAGTCCCTTTACCGATGCCACCCCTTACTGCCAGGGGAGGGGAAGCGGGGGTTAGGGACGAACGTCAGACTGTTCAGAATAGCCGGATTGAGTAAAACAGTCAAAAACACACGGGGTATGTGTCAGTACTTGGCCTACTCGTGAAGGAAATGGTCATTTCCTCTAGTTTCCGCTCTTATGAATAAGGATAAAAGTTTTATCAAACAACAAAGGCAAATCAGTGGGACGCTAGAGCTGAAAGTGAGTGCCAGAAAGATTATTTGATCTTGTTACGTACCTGAGGCTTTAAAGGTCTGCCAATTTCCAGAAGAAAACATATATACGTAAGACCCACTAAACAATTCTTAAAACATATTATGTACATAGCATAATTGTAATTAAGCTTTCATTTTCATATGAGGCTCTCGCTAGTCATCCTCTGGCTGTTGCCACCATAAAAATCCTCCATTTTCGCTTCAGCATTCAAAGTCATTGTCTCTCTGACACTGCAATAGTCCACATCCACTGATACGTCGCCATTATTAGCATAATCTGTGGACTCCCAATTTTCCACTGGAATTAAGTTGCATTCTTCATCGAAAATTTGAGGACCATCGTTACGAATTTCGCCAACTGACGGAACTTCGGCGCTCAAGTCAGGCAGACCAGACAAAAGGGCTTCAAGGGGAGACCTGGAATTAAGATTTTCTTGAGGTGTAAATGTCACTTCAAGGATTGGTGTTTCAAAATCCACTAGGGAAACTGCTTTTGAGAATTCATCAAGATTCTCTGAGCTGTCTTGGATAGACCCTTCCACTTCGGAAGTATTGACCATTGCATCAGTCGTAGTTGATCCCTGGGAAGTATCAGAGTCCTCATAGATCTTCCTTTCCGGAAATTCTTCTAGACTATCAGTTTTTGCAATAACTAAAACTTTCTTCTTTCCATCAACAACCTCACGGTCGTCAACATTATCTGCTAACTGATAAGTATCGGTTCTTTTCATCTTAGGAGTCCCTGATGAAATTGCATGATCAATACAACTTCCCTGCGAATCACATTCCTCCTCATGACACAGTTCCCGGGTATTTACACAGATACCATCATCTGGACATATGGCATTGTTGCTCTCAACAGCGTCAATATGGGACAATGATGAAAATGCACCTCTGTTTTCTGTCTGACCAAGGGAAGTTACACAAATATCACGGTCTGATGCCATTTCGAAATGAACAATTCGAGAAACAGAATTGCCAATACTAACTTCTTCATTTGTAAACTCCTGCGCTTGAACTGCAGGGATTTCAGAGGATTTCTCACACTGGATAGAAGTTGAAGATAGGAATCCAGCTATTGCAGCAGCTAAAGCATCATCAATTGACATTATATGTGGGTATTTATCCTCTGGAGGTTCCTTCACTTGCTCTACTTCCGCATTTTCTTCCTCATCATCACAGTTTGAAAACGCAGGGGCAGTAACTACTAGACTAGGATGCAACTCAGACGCAACTGAGAAAGTTGTAGCAATAGGAGAGTTAGATGGCAAGCCTGGAGTCTCCTGGTTCCCCTCAAATGGCAAATAATTGACACAGACACTTCCACTGTTGTAAAAGGAGTTGGTTTCTGATTCACTGCATGAGAACTCAGGGGCAGAAATTCTTGTGCAAGATAGTAATTCACCATTCTGGGCTTTCTTTGAGAGAACTTCAAGTTGCCGCTCGACACACTGAAGCCTCTCATCAATGCTGTTAATGGGCTTCAGCATATTTTCCTCAAACCTCAACAGGATATCTTCTAATCTATTAACTCGTGATACAAGCTGGTCCAGAACACCATTAGAGTGACTCTGAGAAGCATCAATCTCAGCCTTTGTACCTGACACTTGTGGGAGATTTTCAAGCTGAACAGGTTTGGCCATAAGCTCAGATGGCAATTTTGACGACTCATGTCGATCTGAATTGGGCTTCCCTTTCTGCTGAAGTTCATTCCCAGCCTCATTAGTATTTGTTGTTTCTGATTCAGTATCTTCTGACTTCTGCCATTCTTTTGTATCAAATCTGTATTTATCATCTTGACTAGCACCTTTTAATTTCGATAACTGCAAAAGCGAAGGCATAAACATGGCCATAAATGAACCTCCAGCAGGGTGCCCAACCCCACCCACTGTGTTATACAAATCAGTTTCATCAATGGGATCGGCAAACACATACACTTCATCAACACAAACACAACCTTTATTCTGAAGTGATAGCAGCCTGAGCGTAAGGGACATACAAGGACTTGTATCATTAAACTCTGCTGTAGCCTCATAAAATTCCTGAAAGTTTCATCATATTAAGTACATTAGAACGAAGGGGGGAAAAATCCACACTTCCTACTCAAGTAAGCACAAAATTAAGAAAATTAGTAAACTCCATTTTTGGTGCATTTCGGCTTTGTAGACTCTTAATTTAATTCCTTAGGAAACCAATTTGGAAGGTTCCCTTTTTCTTGTGGTCGAAAGACACTCAACATCTAGGTAATTTGTTTGTTTCTAGTTCTTCACCCAATATTAAAGGATGAAGCTTTTAAGGACCAAGATTTGCCAGTCAATATTTTCAACCAATTTTATGAACCTTGCTAACAAACAGCAGATAGGTATAGTATTGAGATTTTTACAATGATATGGGAGTGTATCAATAAGACAAAAGAACTAAATGAACTAAATAGCAAAAGCAAAGGAAATGAAATGACAACACAGCAAGCCCTTTTACGAACTTTGATGAGATATTGCAAGTTCAGATCCACACGTAGAAAAGGAAAAGTAAACCCTACTGATAGCTTCCCTACATAACCTAGCCCAGTCAAAATGGAATACCATGAATATACAATCAGATCATTAAATGAGTAACTCAATCATTCTATCAGTGAAACTCTTCTCTTACAACTTCTAGTCAATATATATCCGCTGAAAATCATGATTCACAACAAGCCTGACAACAGAGAGGAAATGATGGGTCGAACAGGTAGAAGGGAGAGGACGATGCTTTAACAATGCTGTAAGTTTTTAGCCTTATAGGTAACAAAATAGAAAACTATGGATGACACCAAATATGAATAGTATTAGCTAGAATTTCAACAAAAATATTATTATTAAGCAAATAAACACCTGAGAACTTCTCCACAGCCTTTTGTCAGAATTTGATGTAGAACCATTTCTATTAGTAACATCCAGGGAAGTATCAGAGTTTACTTCAACCCAATCATCTTCATTTGGGGTAAGGTTATTGCCATTTTGCAATTTTTCTCCAGTTAGTTCTTTCGAAGAGTCAGCAAGATATGGCAAGACACCTTGTTCACTAACACGGGTGCACAAGACTTCTCCGTCTCTAACAGCAATGCCACATCGTACAGTACACAGATAATCATTGCTACTTTGCAGCTCAGGGGCACAATAAATTTCGTAAACCCGAGCTGTACTTCGTATGTAAACCTGCCGTATCTCATGTTTTTGTGCAAAAGTAACTGCATTGATAAGGTCTTCATCAATTACAAAAAGACTATGAAGAAATGGGAAAAAGATGGAAAAAGAAAAATCTCGCAAGATACCAATGTTCATGACTTACTATTTAAATGTTTAACTTATTTTTTTAAAGAAAGCAAATCAAAACTAAAATATGATTAAAAAACTCACATCTCCTTTTACGGGTGACATGTCCTTTTACGGATGTGCTTGGTTCACTTAGAAAAATGGTAATAAGATTTGCAACGAATCTATTTCCATTTCTCACTGTATTGAAAAAAGTATGCAGTATTGCTCCAAAAAGAAATATAGAAATACTGTTCATCCAATCATAAACATCCTTTTTCATTCCTTTTCCTTTCCTTTCTTCCCATATCAATTAACAAGCACCCCCTAAGTCTATTCCACCATCCATTTTCCCTCGTTTTCTCGGTGGCCAAACAGCAGCAGCACCAAACCCTTGTAAATTGAATGTTGGAAGCTGCTAAACAAATACTAGAACACACACATACACACACCAAAAAACAAAAAATCTCCTGAGGCAACAGTCAGTCAAATCCCCTAAGTTCTCCATTAATTTCAATTTCCAGGTGAGCAAGCATATCCTAGTAATCTAGATTCAGTCTTGCTCAATTCACTAGTATTAAAATAAAAAGTAAAAGTAAAATCTACGCCATCATCAAATTTCCCTCGCTTTTTCTAGATGGCCAAACAGCAGTAGCACCAAACCCTCGAAAATTGAATGTCGGAAGCTGTTAAACAAAAACTAGAACACAAAAAAGAAAAAACAAAAAAAAATCTCTCCCGAGTCATTTGTAAAGAATTGGAAACTCACGAGTGATCTCGCAGGGGTCCGGATCAGGTGAAGGAGGGCAAAATACAAGAAGCGATGCGGCGGAGGACTGCTCGGGATCAGTCTCATTGACTAGCGAAGGAGAGGACTCGAAGGTGACGGAATTTACAAGAGAGCCACCAGCGACAGTCCAGTTGGTTGAGACGTCGTACGAAGTAACAAAACACGTCGGCTCCGATGACGATTCCATCTTGTGTACTCTACTCAATCGAGTAGTTCCATCTTCCAGGAAGTAAAAACGCCGAAGCAAAATCGTACTTAGATTTTAGTCAGATTAAGATGACCCAAGTATTTCGTACATGGACGTGTCGTTCTTTAATTGGTCTTGATATGATGCGGTCCTTGTTCTATTCATTAATTGCACTTGGCTCTAAGTCGAATTCGTTAAATTCAAACTTACCACCTCTACCATATCCTAATTGTACAATTAATCTCCTCATATAATCCTATTGTCAACGGCCATAACTAATATTTTGAAAATCTAACCGATTTGGTTAGTTTAATAGTAAAAATTTTGAATCGATGCATTTTTAGTTTAATTTCTAATTTTTTGATTTGATTTAGTTTAATAATTTTTTAGTTAAAAACTGATTAATTAATTAATTAATATACTAGTTTTCGTGAACTAATAAATTTTTATTTACTAAAACAACCAATTAACCTTTATTTCATAATCTCTTTTTATAATTAAATTTTAAATTTTAAATTTTTCGATAAATAAAAATAATCTTCTTTAATGATTTATTAATTCTTTAATTTTATTTAATTTTAAACCAGACGATTTAATACTGATTAAACATATCAAGTCTCTGTTTGGTTGGGATTATACTAGCAGAGCTTTTTTCTGTAGATCTTTTATAAGAAGAACTTTTTTAAGAAGTCAGTTGACTGTTTGGCTGTCATTTAAAAAAAACTTTTTTGAAAAAGATTCATCTAGCAGGCTATATGAATTTGCTCATATAATCCTATTGTCAAGGGCATAACTAATATTTTGAAAATCTAATCGAATTGATTGATTTAATAATAAAAACTTTAAATTGATAAATTTTTAATTTAATTTAGTTTAATAATTACAGTCGGCTGGGAACAATAAGAGGGTTAGTAGTCTCTGCAGTTGAAGGTCCTTCTCCTTCTGTTAAGACGATCCTCCTTTTTTTTAATCACCGCAGGCTGAAAGAATGAAAAAGTTAGAATAACTTTTGTGGTTAAAAATCGATTAATTTATTAATTAATCTACTAATTTTTCGTAAACTAATAAATTTTTATTAAAAAATAATTTTTTGATAAATAAAAATTATTTTTAATTATTTATAAATTCCTTAATTTTATTTAATTTTGAATTAGACGATTTAATACTAAACAAACATATTAAATATATTAATATGAACTTATCGATATCTTGACTTTAAATAATTATATTTTATAAAATAATTTATTCAAAATTTACAATAACATATCTTCAAATCGAGTGTGTCAGCGCGATTCATACTGATTGTTATTGTAAAATTTACAAATATCCGATTACATATACTCAAAATATCATACCAAAATATCATACCAAAAAAACTTGCATCGTTTCATCTTTTGAGATTTGTGTATCCTACTCTCTACATATACTTAGTTTTGGGCTAAAGGCATCAAGAGCATAAATGTTGGTGTTCCCAAACCGAACGATTCAAGGAAATGACAAGTCCTATGAAGGCCCTATCACAGTATAATAAATACATTACATAGCGTTACAGTGACCAATTCGGCCAAATCAAACAATTGTACCTAATTAACGGGCAAACAAAGATATGGGTTGGGTGGGTTAGAGAGAGCTACATGCAGGTTAAGACCAAGCATATGCTACCGTCCGTTCTCTGCTTTCATATGGAGCTGGCAACAATCCTCGTACACTAGTAAAGAGATCTTTGCGGCCTGATGGTGCCGTCCCAACAGGTGAATCCAAGACGCTGTCCGGAATTGCCGTTAGAGTTTCCTCAAAGAAGGATTTGATTGTCTGCGAAGTGAAAAACATGTAAGCAAAAGCTTTAAGGGATCACCCCGAAGAGCTCCCCCTCTAGTCCAGTTCAAGTTTCTGGTTCAAAATAGTCAGCAAGCTCGGCCCAGCTCATCTGAGCTCTAACCCTATCTATTATAGCTAGAAGCGGCATATTTCATAAACATGGACATATCTGGATAACCCCTCACAATTGACAGTTCTGTAGAAAATCCACGGCGAATATAGTCCCTAAGTTGGCTTGTTCTTATCTACATACCGTACAATGCTGGAAGGCCGCATCAGCTTTGCGCTTCCACACAGCATTTCCCGGTTCGGCATGGAAAATTCCAAGTAAAGGCTGCATCATATTGAACACAATCAGAATTTAAAAAGGAAAATCAAAGAACATAATGTCAGCATATACGCGGGTAGTCATAACTATCAAATAAACAAGCCTTTAATTTTGTTCATAAGAAGAAAGTTCACCACAAACATTATAATCGAGTTAAAGAATCCCATTACCTTGACGACATCTCGGACATTTGGCCTATTGTTTCCATTGATCCCCAGAACTAAATCACCGTACACTTGGTACTTTTCAAGGACCTAAAAAGAAACGAAAGTCACATGATGAAATGTTAAGGGTGCATCATTTGGAGACGTGCATGGGTCATGCATTTGTGCATAAGAAGATAAGCTATTAAACCTGACGGCGAGTAAGACCACTGCTCGGTGCACCATAAACTGCAGTATCCACATGACCCAAAACATTCCATGGGCTGCCAACAGAGTATTATGTTAGTAATCACTAAGGGCAATATGGTAAACAATGGAGCTAAGTACAACGCGTTGGGTTTAAAACAGCTTCCTCTATGATAAACACACGAGTTAAGAGTATACGGCATTGGTTTTAAACAAGCTTGCTGTATAGTTGCCGACAAGTCAAGCTATTGACTTTAACAGTAGTTTGTCAAACGGCCTAAAAAGGTCACGGTCTAATCAAGCAAGATAGTTTGCAACTATGCGGACATGACTGCCATTCAGCATTCCTACACGATATGGCTGCTCTAAGCTCTCAAACCTGGACCTTGATAAAAACCTACACCTTTTCTCATTCAATTTGATTGAAAAGAGATAAATAACACATACAGTGGACAATGCCAAGACACTTCCAAATTTAATCTAGTGGCTTAGTTTAGGAATGCCCTAACAAAGACCATTCATTTTCGTGAAAGTACTTTTGGAAGGTAATTCAGAGACTAAATTACAGATTAAAAAGCTAATAATTCATATAGACATACTTGTTATAGGCAGCACGCCCAACCATAACACCATGTGCTCCTTCCAACAATGCTGCATTCACCTATGACATAACCCATTTGCAGGAATCACTTTGATGTAGTATAGGAGGATAACAGTAAATAATTGAAATCTGAATCGTACAAAGCCCATGAAACTAGGAAATGGGATTTTATACTAAAGAATATATTGAGAAGAAAATATAGATACCAAACCTCATCAACACAATTTATCCCTCCATTTATTGTGAACTGTAAGTCTGGAAAATCACGCAACAGGCCAAAATAGTATTCATATCTGCACTTGTATAATTTTAAGTAGTCAGTTGCACATAAAAGAAATAGGTATTATGTTTCTGTTGTAATGATGGTATTATTATTGACTACAAGTAAAGATATGTGAGAATGAATTACACTTAAGCTTGAACTAAGCTCTTACTTCAGAGGAGGAATCTTTCGATTTTCAGCTGGGCTAAGACCATTGAGCAGAGCCTTCCGCGAGTGTATGATAAAATGTTTAACTGGGGATAGAGAAGATACCTTATAGATAAAATCACCTGTAGCAGGCATAAGGAACAATGTCAAGATACAATCCCAGCTAAGTAGCAAGCAACCTTAGGATAAGAATCTGTGAAGACATTAGGAGTGAAAACTCTTGCAAGCTACAAACAGCCACACTATGTGTTTGAAGAAAACCTCTTGCAAGCTACAAACAGTCACACTATGTGTTTGAAGAACATTGGAATATAGGATTCTCTTCTTCTCATATCCTAATCAACCATTGACTCCACAAAACAACTCCATAGTGATACGTATTCAATTTGCTTCAGCTCAGATAGAGATAGGCAAAGATATGAAACTTACAAAGCTCATTGTAAGAATCATGATCATCCACACCAATTCGGCATTTAACGCTAACAGGAACGTCTGTGTTAGCAGCAATTACAGACATGGCCTCGCCAACAAACTTCCCTTGAGAACATGAAATGGGAATACAAGACATAAGGAATAACAGAAACAATAGAAAAGAATTATTTATTTAGTCAACAAAGTAAACAGCTCAGCCGACAAACCTTTGGATCAAGCATAAGACGAACGCCAAAACACCCATGCCCAGCTACCCTCGGACTAGGACAACCGCAACTGGCGTATTTTGGAGGCAAGATGGAAAGTTTTGGTTCAGCAATTTATAAAACAAATGAACATAAGGTAGAAAACAAACAGAGGATGTTACAAAGTGCCATAACTTGAAATTAATCTCATCGTAGCCATATGACTTTGCAAGTTTAGTTGCTTTTGCCAGGTTCTCTAGATTACTCCCACCAATTTGCAAAACAATGGGATGTTGTTCAGGTGAATATGCCAAAAACCTGTCCTGATCGTTGGCAAACAAGAAACAGAGAATTAGTAACCTCTAAGGACTACTTTCTTTATTGATTCACCAGAAGAAGATCTGAACCCTTATCAGGAAAACTAAATTGCTTGCTTAGGTACCAAATTCCCTTCTTGGTAAACAATTGTTTCAGCTGCCAACATTTCAGTATAGAGCCATGCGTGTTTTGATATAAGCCGAGCAAGAGTCCTGTAGTGGTTATCTGTCCATTCCATCATTGGTGCAACACTGAGCATAAAAAAAAATCAGAACATAAATAGAAAAACTGTTTATTTCACATAAAAAACCAGAGCATGCAGGTGCAGACCTAAACAATGGAGGGAGATATTGCCCCACAACTGATTCGGGTTTTGTTTGCAATTGATTTGTATGTAAATAAGCAGCGAGTCTCCTTGACTTGGCTGGAGACCTATAACACACACTTAAACATAATGTCTGATTTGTCCTGGGAACAATAGAATGAAGAAACGTAAAAGAAGAAACAAAAGAATAAGCAGAAAACGTCGCCATCCTTCTTAGCAAAGAAAGCTTGCTCCTTTTTAGCACCTATCCATTAGAAAGAAAACTTCATCATGCAGGCAACCCACAACAGCAAAATCTCTAAATTAATATTAACATAACAGTCTTGAATAACTAACTCCACTCGTAAAATGGTAAGCTCAGCCCACGATTCGACCCCAATTTCTCAAATACGCTCCCAAGTTCCAAGAACTCCAAAATCAAAACTTACACAAACACATTTAAACCCCGCCCTGGACCTCCATGGTACGTGCAACGAAAGATAAATCTCTCCTAGACGTATTATCAAACAGATAGAGCGCGAAACCAATGCGAGCAAGAACTAAGGCAGGAAAACAGCATTACATCGAAACAGGATTCGTCGGCTACGGTTCAATAGTGTTGCTGAGAGAACTGAGAGAAACGAGCGAGTGGAGAGGCAATACACGCACACCTCTCGTCTCCTATCCCGAGCAAATACGAAAAGCATTAAGTGGTAGCTACTCTACCTCCAATCGCTGAAACGCGGCCGCTAAGAGTTAACAGAAAGTTTAGTCTTGGATTTATTCCAAATATTAAATATCGAAAAGTTAATATTTATAATATTAATATATAACATTAAAAAAATTTATAGTATTAAATATTAAAATAATATAAAATTAATATTTTAAAAATTGCATTCAAAATTAAATCGGTAAGATAAGAGATTTAAGATTTTAAAAGTTAATTTGAAAACAATTTTTCTACTAGCTATGGGTAAGGTTGTGTATTATTAGATCTCTTTAAATCTTGCGCATCAACGGAATTTATACTGGGTATTTTTTTTGTTGTAAAATTTTAAAAGTTAAACAGGCATTCGATTGTCATAAAATCAATTAAAGATTAAATAAAATTAAAGAATTTAAAATATGCTAAAAAAGATTATAAGAATTTAAATTTCAAATTCAATTAATAAATTTTTTTTAATGAAAATTTATTTATTTATTTTAATTTATAGAAATTTACTAATTTTAAAAAATTATCCAATTAATTAATAAATTAATCAATTTTTAACAATAAAATTTATTAAAATAAATTAAATCAAAAAGTTAAAAATTAAATTTTAAAAAAATAAGAAATTCAAAATTTTTATAGAACTATTGAAATAGTTGAATTTTTTAATTACTACTCAAAATCGTAAAATTAAAATCTTTTCTAATTCTTTACATTCGAATGTGACCTAAAATTTTTACTCTGCACGTTCGAAAAACAGCTCAAAGCGATTGGTTTCGAAATGACTTGGCATTCTTGAATTACCACAGACATTTAATAACACCCATCTTATCAAATATTATATGTTAATAAAATCAATTTTACAGCAATAAAATACTTCTTATTATTTCCATGGGTTGAATTATTTACTGAAACAAAATAAGGCTATGATGAGAAATGAAATAAAAATAAGATAGTTTTGAAAAATAAAATCAAAACAATATAGGTTTTACCAATCCTACATGTTATCCTAATGCAAAATAAAGAAAAAATGAAAAATCTACACTCAATAAACTAGTTCAAGCCTCTTCCAATTGGTATCAAACTAAACAAAAACACTTAAATTTAACCAAACAAATGGATTTAAAATTTCGATTAAAACTTGAATCGATTTAAGATTCGAGACCATTGTCTTCCTAGTGAACATTCACAATTAACCAATGTCATAAGAGCTAGTACACATTCCCAGATAAAAGATTCCAAGCACCATGAATACAAACGCTGGGGTTTCTACATCATTGCTAATCTCAACTTTAAAAAGATCTAAAAGTAGAATTTTCATACTCTTCAACTCTGGAAACCCTAAAGGTACAGAGAACCATTGGATCATGCAAGCAACTAATGGCCTTCATTTACAATACTACCACTGCACATAAATAAGCAGCAGTAATGAGTAACCAGAAAATACAATTTTAACCTTCTCTGCCCCTGAAATGGAGACAAAACTCTTCACCTACTACAGGGAAGAAATCTAGAGATTAAATCATTAACTGAAAATAGGGATCAAGCTCTCATATCTTTGACCGCTTTTGTTTCGGTGGAACAAAGCGAACAGCCTGCTTCCCAAGTTCCAAGGTTTTTAATCTACCATCGTCTAGAGTAACAGAGAGCATTGACGTACCTTCAACAATGTGAGACACCACACCCTTATGCCTAAATTAAAAGATCAAGATCAGAAACAAGAAGATAAACATAAGAAGCAAAACAGAGAGAGAGATATTCAGGAGAGTAAAAGAAAACCAGAAGCTCACCATGAATCATCAGATGCCTGGTGAACTTCAACTCTCTTTCCAATTGCATCTTTACCCAATCTTTTTAATATCCAATTAGCTCCCATCATCTCACTGTCCTGATGAGATTGTGTGGCATTTTCAGCTTCATTTAATACCATCATGAAGTTTGATGATCTCTTTCTTTTTGATCTTTGACCCCTTATACTCTTCTCTTCCTCGGGTGGAGGAAATGGAGAATTCTGGTTCTCGATGCTGGGTTTTTTAATCTTTAATCTGAGTGGAAGTTTGGAATCTTTTCGCAAGGAATTCAAAATTGGGGAGTTACCAGAGTCATCGTTGCTTTCAGTTTTTGTATCAGATCTAGTTTCTGATCGCTTTCCCAACAATACCTTGCTACTTTTTACAGTAGGGACATCATTCACAGTCTCAACTGCAGCTCTGTTGCCCTCAATGCTTCTTTTACTTGATGAAACATGAGTCTGGTCCGAACGCATAGCTTCACCTCCATCAGAGCCACTACCTCGATCAAAGTTGGGATTTAAGATCGAATTTTCAGACTTCAATTTTCCGAGCTTGATTAAATTTCCTTCTCTTCGAGCAAATTTTAGACCACTCATTCGGCCAGAGTGATTAACTCTCTCAGCTGCATGATACAAATGTAACTACTATGATGCCATCCGTTCACTAAAAGCAACCACTAGCAGCAAAAAGGAATGGTATTGAGGAAAAGACAAACAAATTGAAGAAAGCCACTCACCATCTCCAAATTTAGCAGTGTCATCATGTCTCTCTGCCAAATGCTTGTCGCTTGTTCTGTGTTGGCCTGTAGCTTCACTACCTACGCATGAAGATCAAATGCATAACCATATCAGTATAGAGACAGGGACTACTATTCCATAGAAAATCAAAAACACTAATCTAATGACTGCGATATTGCATCCCTTACAAGTATAATCATTCAGAGAAACTAATAAGTCAAAATACTTTAACAAGATATTTATTAAAAGAAATACCACAGGTATTCATCAAAAGAGACCATCATAGTTCACCAAAGCTCACATGAATTACATGGATGGCATACCATTGGAAGTTGTCAAGTCCTGTTCTCTTTGACAGCTCCATGCATCAGACTTTGGAGAATTGGTAACATTTATTTTCCGAGCACCTAGATTTATAACCAACTTCTTCGGTTTCAAAGGATGTGACTGACTACCACTTCTTTCAGCATCGTCCCCACTATCCAAGTCATGTGGCTTATTATTTACAATTCGAATAACACTAGATTTCCTTTCTCCATCACTCACCATGACCTCATCAACAAACTTGTGTTTCAAACCTCCTAGCTGATTGATAGAGCAAATACCTTCAATGTTGTTCACCACTCCTGTAACAGTGGAAGAATATACATCTGGTCCTTTTTCGTATGTTTTTCTGTTGCCATCCTTAGTTTCATCCTTACTAGTTTCGTAAGATCGAATATCCTGCTGAAGCAGTTCTGTCTTACTGATAGAAGATGTATGAGGATCATTTTTCTTAGAAGACTTCTTATTCCAAGATTTCTTTCCATATTCCTTGCTCTTGTTAGGAGACTTGACAACTAACCCTTTTAGAGAGAGCTTTAGAGGACGACCAAATTCATTCTTTTGCGTCACAGGACCACTTTCTTCATCATCATCTGAGTAAGGGGAGATAGAAAAAATATCTTCCTGAGTTGGCAACCCTGCAGCTTCCCTCAAGCTCGCAATTAAATCCCGGTCTGTTTTGTCTCGTCTCCTCCAAAGTTCTTGTACAGCATCGTCAAGATCCTTCACCTGGCAAACAAACAGTATCTAATTAATGAAATGAGTATGGCAAAATTATGACAAGCAGCTAATAATGGACCTAATAAGTAAGAGAGAGAGAGAGACTTGATAGCACTCCCCACGACAAGTAGCACATTTATACTGGAGATTTCCATCTACTTGAAACTGCATATATCTTTCATCACTGCAAAACATTTATTCCATAATGAGTTGTACAGCACACTTTGATACAAGGTAACAAAAAATTGTGCAAAAACATATCAAACCAATCATACAAATAATGTCTCAAATAGGAGTAAAAATGTAATTCAAGCACCAAATTATTTCTTGACATGGATACCCACTTGCCTAAACATAAACAAACTACTTGAGATTTAACATGTTTATAACTTGTTAAATAATGGCAGAAACAAACCTAATACCATCACAGTGACAATGCACCCAACGCTGGCAAATATCGCAGCAAACCATAGGTGTGGATTCTGAATCTCTATAAACCTGTAAATGATACAAAGATCCAGAAGTTAAAGTCATATTAGCTCAAAACAATAAGTTTTTAACCATAACGCTGCTTAAAAATAAAACAAGCGGACCTTCAAACAGACAGGGCAATAATTTCCTTTCACAAACAATCTTC
The DNA here is from genome assembly GCA_027563865.1 of Erythroxylum pelleterianum. Taxonomy (NCBI): domain Eukaryota; kingdom Viridiplantae; phylum Streptophyta; class Magnoliopsida; order Malpighiales; family Erythroxylaceae; genus Erythroxylum; species Erythroxylum pelleterianum. The sequence continues at coordinate 23,117,607 of JAOQMR010000009.1, forward strand.
CACAAGCATCGCAACAAGTGTATCCCAGAAACCACCTGAGAAGACCGAATAGTGAATCTCGCAAGACAAAGAAAAAGCATAGCCTTGTTGAATATAAATCAGAGAATGAAAAGTATAAAGGATTCCCAGTCTCTGCTACCATCTCCTACTAACTACTACACCAACGTCCATATTAATTATACCCCATCCTAAATACTAAAGGAATGATCAAAAGCATATATATGCACGAAAATTGAATACACAACATTCTAACCACTGTGTTTCATGAATGTTAACTAGTTGCTCTTTGAACTGACTTCTTATCAAATGGACAAGAAGATGAAAGTAAGGAGAAAGTAGACGCCTCAATCAAAGCACCTATGCACAGAGAACCAAGTAGATTTATGTTCCAAGGAGTCAACTCTTCATCTTTATTACCTCACACTTAGCCCATTTCCAGGTACAGTAGAACCACAACTGTGACATCTTGTATGTTTGGGGCATAAGTATGGTCCTGAACCAACATTCTGCATCAGAAATGAAATTAGTGAGCTCCTTCATCCCCATATAACATCACAGGAACAATTAATAGACATCACCTTGTGTGGAGGATGCTGACAATAGCAATGGTAAGCACCATCACACCTTCTACAGAACATAAATTTATTTGGATCTCCAGTACGACGGCATATCTAAAGAAGCAGGAGGAATCAATGTATCAGCTCTCTCTCAAGTTGAATACTGCATGTGGATTTTTTAATTAAGAAGTCATAGGATGGTGAAAAATTAGTACTCAAGTACCTCACAGACTCGGCAAGATGGACAGTTCCATGAACTCCAGTGAAATAAATCTGCAATAAACCCATCAGAAGAATAAACAGGAACATGTCATTGCGGAAGTACTTAAACAATTTAATATACCTCTATTTCGAGACCAAGCTTTCAAGCAGCTCCTGTGGTACTTCTTACCACAACTTTTGCATGAAAGCATCTTCCTTGCTCTCTCACTTCCTTCTGTCTCACCCACAAAGCACATTCGACACATCACATTTGCATTAGATTGACCTTGCTCTTCTCCAGTAATTTCCTTCGAGCCAACCTGAAAATGTATCATTGGATTTAGAAGAGAAACACAAAATAATCAAGTGTTTTGGATGCCTCAAGAACAACTGCTAAAATATTACACCAACATTCAGAGAAGATTCTTCCCCATTATTGTCAAGTACAGCTACACATCATGCTCTAAACTCCAAATCACGCATTTCAACCAAATTTAAAACCAACTCCTTTTGCATCATACTCATGAACTTATCAACCACACTAGACATAAGATATACCAAAAATTTTCAATCAACACTACCGTCCATATATTGAGCACAAAATCACTATAATTGCTGAATACACAAAAGAAACCGGCTGTCATTCAATAACAAATCCACCAATCACTTTCACTAATAACTTCAAACAATTACTCGCAATGCAACAAAATTTTCTGAATAATTTAATTCACACAACCAGAAGCTTACCCTACATCATTAAGAATCATGAAATCAACACCAACAAAGGAAAGTCACAGATATTGAATCGTTCCAAATTTCAGAATTCAGAATGAGAGGATTTAATTTGATCGTTAGAATTAGGTAACAACATAATCAAGTTTAAACAAATTAGGAATTAAAGGATTCACTTCAATCAATAAGATTATGTGGCTATCCCTTCTTAAATGGAGAAATACAACATCACTAACCAAAGGCAACTAGTCTAAACTCCAAATTTGCATCCTCCGAATCAGCACACTACACAAAATTCAACATTAACAACCCAACATTCACGTCAGGAAAAAGGTAAATAACGCATATTACCAACGCAATGACCCAATGTGAGCGTATAAGATAATCTCACCGTCAAATCTCCTGCCTCAAACCGGCGTGCATAATCTTCGGCAGCAACCACAGCCGCGGCAGCCTTACGTTGAAGAGCCACACGCTTCGTCTGTGCCGATAGAGCAGCCATAGTATCATCAGTTCCATCGCCGCCGCCGCCGCCGCCGCCGCCACCATCGCCTCCATCTCGCAGATAAAAAATCGGCTGCGGAGGAGGCGGTGGCGGCGGAGAGACCTTGGGGACGCATACCTGAACGGTTTTTCGGCCATTGGAAGCCCTAATTCCGGAAGGATCCTTCAAGAACTCTTGAATTCTAGAGACATCGAACAAGAAAACGGCCTTAGATTTCGCGCTGTGGAGATCCTGCTGAAACCCTAGCGGACAGAAGCAGATCCGACGACTGCAAAGACAGAGAGAGAAATACGAAAACAGAAGAAGAAAAAGAGCGGAAGACAGTGAGTTATAAGGAGTGAGTTAAGAGAAAGGGAAATGGTTTTAGTGTTATAGGGTAATACTAACCATGTAATTGGGCAAGCTACGTGAAATGCCATAGTGAAGGATTTTGGGATTTTGAATATTTTTGAGTTTTTAGAAAGAGGGAGAGATTTTAGTTTAGAGATCCCTCCCTCTAAAAATTAAATTAAAAATAAAAAACAAAAACACTTAACTCTTAAGAGCTCGTGGTTTAATTAGATTTCTCTTTTTTAAAAATTTAATTTATAAGAGGAATTTAATTTTGGAGGCCATGTCGACGGTGTCTCTTCTGTTACTTTGAATGGTGAATGTGGGCGAGGGTTTGTGTTGGAAGCTCGGACTGTCTACGGTCACGACCATGAGAGTTTCCAAATAGGAAGACGCCGTGTCACTGATCTGCACCTTATGGTGTTTTTGCTACCTATAAAATCCTGCCACGAGACAATTCCTTATGGACTTGAGTTCGACAGCGTCGTGTACCGTCAAAACCTGCACCGGAGCACTCCGCCACTGCAACGAGGAAGAAAATAATGAATGATAAATAACTTTCCTAATTTTTTTTTTGTTCTTTGCTTAGCTATGTTGGTTTCGATAATTAGAGAGATTTAAGAAATTTTAAATATATTCTCTTTTTAATTAAATAGATTCGAGCGTGTATATTATGAATTTCTAATTGTTTTTTTAAATGATGTTGAAATAAAATTTTTAATCACAAATCTAGTCAAATTATTTAAATTTTTATATTTAATTAAAAGACATGTCTCGGTAATAATTATTAATTAAAAAATCCAACCAATTTGATAATTCAACAGTTAAAACGTTCAACTATTTGACTTTTCGTTTTGGTTTTTAACTTTTTTGTTTGATTTACTTCAATAACTCTTGTCGTTAAAAAACGATTAGTTAATTAATTAATTAATTAATTTTTGTAAATTAATAAAAATTTATAAATTAAAATATATCAATTAAATTTTATTTAATAATTTCTTTTTTAATTAAACTTCAAATTATTGAATAAATAAGGAAAATCTCTTTCAAACATATTTTAAATTCTTTATTTTTATTTATTCTTTATCCAGAGCATTTGAACTTTTTAAATCTTAAATCTCTTACCTTATCGGTCGTTTGATTTTTAAAACATTAATCGCGACAATTGAAGTATACCTTTTCAAAAGAATTTTAAGCTTTTCTAAGAATTTTTCTTAACACTAGATTTTGGTTAGAGTGATATATATTTTTTATTATTAGATGTTTTAATTGATTAAATTATAAGAATTTAGGTGTCAAAACAATGAAATCCATTTTTTTTTAAATTGTTTATTTATTAAATAATTTACATAAACTGTATAATTTAAATCTTTTAATGTATATGAGAAGATTTATAATCCTCTTTTTTAAAGTATATATTTTAGTCTTTTATTGAGAAAAGTGTCTCAAATTGTTTCACCGTAGATCTCTAATTCAACAGTTATAATAAAAACAACTTTAAAATAGTACAAGTGCAATAATTCTATTTGCAATTTCTTTATAAAAAAAAGAGTATAAATTAAATAAAAATTATTAGAGAAGCTATATCTGAAATTCAATTAAAATCGTAACTAAAAAAAGGAAGTCCCTAAATAAATATCAACAACCACAACAATAACTAAAAAAAGGAAGTCCCTAAATAAATAATTCTATTTGCTTAATTGTCTGAAATTCAATTAAGCAAAAATATGACTAACAAGTAAATTTTGGAGATGTTTAATAGCAAGAAAATAGAGCAAAATAAATAATAAATAATAAAAAAACATAAAAAAATAAACTACTATATCAAACTATGTAGGAAAAAAAATGCTTAGGTTAAATCTCTAAACAGTAAGATTACCTATTTATAAGTTTATGTTAATTATAAGAGGAAAAAATTAAATGACTTATAAGAATTACGAGGATCTCTTTACGAGGGAATCTTTTATTTTATCTTAGTATGCTGCGAAGCATATTTTCAATAAATTTCAATATTGTCATATCGATCCTCTCACCTTCCTCCAATTATTTTTAGGCTTTTATTTTTTCTCTTATAGTCTACAAGTATAATCTTCTAGCATCTTCTCATTGAAATATTTGAGTTTCTTTTTTTAACATGTTCAAATCACCTAAGCCTTATCTCTCTTAATTTGTAAATAATATTAGTTACCTTTAATTTATTATTTGTTATTACATTCCTGACCATATCTCTTTTAGTAAGATCGCACATTTAGCGGAGGATTCTCATCTCTAACACCAGTTACTTGTGACTATGCATTTATTTGATGGGACAACACTCCGCCCCATAGAGCATAGCCAACTTAATTGCTAAATAACTTATTTTTTATCAATTATATCAAGGTGGTATCGTTTGAAGCAATTTAAGCATTTGGGCTAGACCAACTGGTTTTAGTCTATATAGTTAATAAACTCAAGATTAAAATGAAATTATTCTAGTTAGTCACACCAAAATAATATCAAACTAAAATGTGTCATTTTTGGGGATGGGTTCAAAATATCCAACTAAACTTCAGACCAATCTGTCGTACCCAATCCCATAATCATGTTTAACCCATCTTTACTAATGATTGATATATTAATTTAAAATTTATTTAATGTATGCACTCGATTTATCTTCTAAGCCAAGATAATAACTAAAAAGACGTTATTTTAATTTGTAAATTTAAGAACTTGAGAAAGTCGAAACATAATTGTGTTGTTTTAATCAATTACACCGAAACGATTTCAAATGAAAATAACCTTATTCTGAGGGAGGGGTTTGAGCCACCTAACCGAACTTCAAACCGACCTGTCATATCAAATCTTAATTCGAAACTCGATTAATCCAAACTTAACTCGTTGGCTTTGATAGGGACAAATTGAAGGAGGGGTTAGAGTCACCCATCTAAACTTTGAGCTGATCTACTATATCAAATTTTAATTTGAAACTCGATCAATCCAAATTTAATCCGCTAACTTTGATGAGGATATATTTAGGAAGGAGTTCAAAGTCACCCAACCGACCTCCTATATTAAATCTTAATTTGAAACTCGACCAGTTCAAACTTAATCCGTTAATTTTGACAAGGATGGATAAGATCGAAGTAGCTATCCTTAGCAATCTCTAATGATTCCTTTTAGTATATACGTTTAAGAAACTCGAGATAACAATGATGATTTAGTTAATTACACTAAAATAATAACAAACAAAAAAGACATTTTTTGGATCATTCAACTGAATTTTGGCCCGAACTTCCAAACTTGATCCCAATTCAAAATATGATCAATTGAAACCTAACTAGTTAACTTCAAATTGGGACGGATTGAATCGAAATAGTCACCCCTAAGCATCTTTACTAATCATTGATATATTAATTTAAAAGTTGACTGATTTGTGCACTTGGTTTATATCTCACCGTGGATAGTAACAGCCCAGTATTCATTTTGAAGAATCAAATGATCTGTTCTGTATAAATGTGTAGAAGAGATGAGTTGAACCGAATAGAAATAGTAAAAGTGAAAATGGTGATGTCAAAGGTGATTTTGGGGCGTTGGAAATGGCGGCAAAAGGTGGGCGTTTTGGTGATGAACACAAAAATGGCGCGCACGTACATTTTAAAAAAACGAAGAGTATAAATAGATAGACGGACACGCCCAAAAGAGAGAGAGAGAGAGAAAAATGAGGAGACGGGTGGGGACGAAGAAAGAGCACAGAGAATCAACGAACAATGAAAATCAATCGACTATTTAATTCACATGAAAAATAGTAAATAATTAGATATCATATCTCTCTCCGTAGAGAATCGAACCGAATCATCGGCGATCAGTTTTTTGGAACTCTGATCGCTCCTTCCCTTCAATCCAAACGCCTTCTCTTTCTGCGCAATCTAATTTGTTTCATTCTTTTCGGTTTTTCTTGTTGATTAAGGAGAAGTGGATGACCGAATCTTGATACGTTCGGTATGTTCTTCGAATGATGTATGAATTGGAAGAGGGCATTTGGGGATACTGAAGGGGAAAAAGGAATTTGGAATTTTGGATGGTTGGGGGGTTGGTAGAATAGTGAGAAAAGTAAAAGAAAAATGGATGTGGTTTCGAGAACCGTGTTCCCAGCTTGTGAGAGCTTATGTTTCTTTTGTCCTGCATTACGTGCAAGATCAAGGCATCCGATTAAGCGATACAAGAAGTTGCTTGCTGACATTTTCCCTCGTTCTCCGGTTAGCGATTCTTTCTGTTTTTTTTTTTTTTGGGTTCAAAAGTAGAAGAAACTGGAAAATGGAAGATTACGTTTTAAGGAATCTTAGAACATACATTCTAATGTCTTCAGGTTAAATTACAGGACGTGTTTGTTGAATTTTGGGGTTTGGACAATTCATGTGAATAGTTTGAATACGTTAAGGGTCTTATTTGGTTTTCCTTTGGCTGCGGTAACACCTCAGCTTCTTCTCGTTTGGTTTAGGATAGATTTCTGGGAATGGGGATTTTCAGGGTGACTGAGTGCTAGTTGGATCAATACAAGGAAAAGGGAATGGAAGTTTTACGTATGGTTTGACAAGTCACTCGTCTGTATCGAGCTGAATGTTTGTAGCATGTTGTGCATGTGTTTTTGTCACTGAATAGTATGGATCCTGTTATCTATTATTTCAATTCCTTTTGGATTCTCTCAATGTTTTGTTTGCCAGGATGAACAAGTAAATGATCGGAAAATTGGTAAACTTTGTGAATATGCTTCCAGAAACCCTCTCCGGATTCCGAAGGTAATAGTCTGCTCTCTTATAATTTGGGTTTTCTTATGTTTTGTGATTATGATGGATACGAAATTTATGTTCCTTCGTGGTTTTGCTGATCGTCGTTGCCAAGAACTGTATAAAAACTTGCTTCATCTGCTAGACTAATACTCCATGTGCTACATACTCTGTGTAATTTGGTTTAAAAATTAAAATTCGTTTGATTCATGTTTCAAATGCGTTGAGCAGATCAGTACTTATCTTGAACAAAGGTGTTACAAGGATTTGAGAACCGAGCAATTCCAGTCGGTAAAAGTCGTTATGTGTATCTACAGGAAGTTGATGGCTTCTTGCAAAGAGCAAATGTGAGTGTTGTTCCACCATAATAGCTTCTTCACGTGAAAGTCTGTCCATGGTTTTTTTTTTTCCTTCCTCTTATTTGATTGCTGGAATTGCACGCTTAGATGCTAGTAACATCGTTAGACCATTTACATACTTTATCGAACTACTGCGTCAGAAGATAAACATACACCATTCAGAGTTTTGATTCCAATTCTTTGAGTTAAACAATGACCGGTTTGATAAAACTATTAAACCTCGGATGCTACTTAGCTGGAACATGGTACACGTAAAACTGTGTAAATATCAGAGTCTATAAATATGTGATTTCTTAGTCATATACCTACTGGAGAAAAGTTTGATGGCTTTCTTTCTGTTTGGTGATCAAGTATCTGATTCATCATGGAAGCAAAGAGTCAGAATGTCACAGACATCTCAAAAACATTAATAGTTTACTGCAAGTCAACAAAAGAAGTAGAGTTCCTTTTACTTTCAATAATGTCTCTGTAGGTACAATATTCAAGCTTTTCTTCAGACAATAGGTGCCTGACGATTCAAAAAATGGCTATCTTCTATTTAGCCATGTCTATAGATGATAAGCATTGACAGAAGGCAATGACTTCAAGTTTTGTTGCCATTATTATGCTTAGATTCCAAATATCACATGGCTAGCTTAGGATTCAGTTTATGGTAGGAAGATGATTGATGTCTACATGCTTTATTCCAAAAGCAAGGATTCATTCTGTAGGAATGGTCCTTTTTGTTGGTAAAAGTAACAAGGCTTGGTTGCTTTCTGTCACTAAACATTAAACCTTGGGAAAAAGAGGCTTCTAGGATTTGGATGAAATTGCTGAGGCTTCTTACTTTCATTCATTACATTCTGCAAATTTTGACTAGTTGCATTATGCTGCAGGCCGTTGTTTGCGAGTAGCTTGCTTAGCATCGTGCACATTCTATTGGATCAAGCACGGCATGATGAAATACGCATATTGGGATGCCAGACTCTTTTTGACTTTGTCAACAATCAGGTAGGAATTACAAGATTTTTTCAATTTTCAGATTGATATATGTTCTTCGCAATGATTATTAAGGATATATCTCATCTGTAAACCGAAATGTAGCTACTTTGGAAACCCTCAAGCTTATTAGATGCTTTCCTATGTGCAGAGTGATGGCACTTACGTGTTCAATTTAGACAGTTTGATACCAAAGCTTTGTGCTTTAGTTCAAGAATTGAATGAGGACGCAAGTGCACAAGAATTGCGTTCAGCTGGACTTCAGGCACTCTCATCAATGGTAATTCATGGGATTAGTATTTTCTGACATTTTAGTTTTGTGCATCAAGGTACTTTACGGGAAATTTCCTGTTGACAAGTATAGACAGTGTTTTGTCTATGGGCAATTAGAGTTAGGATCCTATCTTATTTCTCCAGCACAATTTCTTACACCTGTTTATGTTCCTGTTAATTGATTTTCATATAGGTGTGGTTCATGGGTGAATTCTCTCACATGTCAACAGATTTTGACAATGTAAGTTAACCTAGAAGAATCTATTCAAAAATTTTTCCTCGTCTTTCACTTCATACTGCTGTTGAGATTGAAAATTTTCTACGCCGTTTGGAATTATTGCATGTGTTTCTCTCTGATGGAACATTTTTCATGAAATTCGAAATGTTGGAAAGATTATACTAATGGATGAGATTTTCCCTCCCAAAACTAGGTTGTCTCAGTTGTCTTGGACAATTATGGTCTTCAAGATAAGGAAGGGTCTGTGAAAGAAGATTCTCCCACACCAGATTCAATGATGAGGGTTCCTTCTTGGAGGATGATTGTCAATGAGAAAGGCCAACTCAACGTATCTCTGTAATTTCTCATTCTCACTTTAAGTTGTGCAGCTATTGCCGAGTTCGCTATAGTCAATTTCTAACCTCTTTTATATGTTCATCACTTCTGAAAAACTGCAGAGAGGATTCCAATAACCCCACATTTTGGTCGAGGGTTTGCCTGAATAACATGGCACATTTAGCCAAAGAAGCTACAACTGTTCGACGAGTTCTTGAATCTCTATTCCGCTATTTTGATAATGATGACCTATGGACTCCTGAACATGGTCTTGCTCTCTCTGTGTTATCAGATATGCAATCAATGATTGAGAAAACTGGTGATTATATCCTCTGCGATACTGTGAAACCGGTTGATTTGGTTGGTTAATGCTTTCCATAAGAATTATTCCTGTACATTTTGTAGGACAGAACATGCACTTCGTATTGGCCATCTTGATAAAGCATCTTGATCACAAAAATGTTCTCAAGAAGCCCAAAATGCAGCTGGACATTGTTGATGTTGCCACCTGCCTTGCCAAACAAACCAAGATTCAGGCTTCTGTAGCTATAATAGGTGCATTGAGTGATATGATGAGGCATTTAAGGAAAAGCATACACTGTTCACTTGACGATTCCAATCTGGGAGTTGAAGTAGTTGAATGGAACCGTAGATTTCGAGAAGCAGTTGATGAGTGCCTAATACAGTTATCATCCAAGGTATGTGATATTTTTAACTCTACAGCATACCTTAACGGACAGTTAAATGAGCAATTCTGATTGAACAACAGTTTTTTTTATGCACACTTGGAGACTTTAGAAATTGCTAAAAATCCACCCGAAGACTGAAAGATACTTAAAGTGCAGGTTGGAGATGCAGATCCCGTTCTTGATATAATGGCTGTAATGTTGGAGAACGTCCCAACTATTACAGTCATGGCCAGAACCTTGATTTCTGCCGTTTATCGCACTGCTCAGATTGTGGCATCCATGCCCAATTTGTCCTATCAAAACAAGGCAAGAATGCACCTGTTTGTTTAAAAATGTTCTTATTGCACTTGGAAAAAAATAGAGATGGGGATGCATCCGAAAAATAGCGATTACAGGTTGCACAGATATAAAAAGATCAAAATTCTTGTTAGTTTTTCTTCTCTTTGATAAATTTTTTCTGTTGATGCTTCCTACAGGCTTTTCCTGAGGCATTATTTCATCAACTACTCTTGGCTATGGTCTATGAAGACCATGAGACCAGGGCTGGTGCACATCGTATATTTTCTGTTGTTCTTGTTCCCTGTTGTGTTTGCCCCCGTCCTTCTGCTGCTGTTGTCTCCAATAAGGCCCAAAATATACAAAGGACATTTTCAAGAACTGTGTCAGTGTTTTCTTCTTCAGCTGCACTCTTCGATAAGCTGAAAAAGAAAGAACATTCCCAACAAACAAACATATCTGAAGACAGAAAGGAGAGAACTGTAGCTTTTCAGGATTCAAAAGCAAATAATCCTTCAATGCTGAACAGATTGAAGTCATCCTACAGCAGAGTTTATACCGTGAAAAGAAATGCACTACCCACAGGGACTGAGGAAAACCCTAGTACTAATTTAGCACAGGAACAGGTATATATTAATTTTTTGATTCAGTACGCAATTTGCTGATCACATTGAGCATAAGAATTTGGCTCTATTTTGATATTTTCCTTGAAAAAATCTCAGAGAGTATCGCTTAAAATGAGCAGTCGCCAGATTACCCTTCTACTTTCGTCCATATGGGCACAGTCCCTCTCTCCTTTAAATACACCCGAGAATTATGAAGCACTTGCAAATACCTACAGCTTGGTGTTACTATTTGCAAGAACCAAGGTATTGCTGACTCCTGATTTCTTCAGGATAAATCTCCACATCCTTTTGTCTCCTGGTTTATTTCCTGCTCTTTTTCTTCCATGTGATTCAGTTTACATAGTGTATCTTGTAGAACTCGAGCAATGATACTTTGATTCAAAGTTTCCAGCTAGCGTTTTCCCTGAGGAGCTTTGCTCTTAGTGGAGGTAGGCTCTCCGACCTGAATTCTATACCAAAACTTGGTCTTTGTGAGCCAGTCACAAAATGTCTGATTTGGTTACAGTCCTTCTCATTGAAAGTTAATCAAATAAGATTCCGTTCACATGAACTACAAAACTGAATATAATTGAATGCAAGTGAACAGAGATAGCCAGTGAAAAGTGAGATGTAGAATTTCTGTGGGATATCCAACAAGGCACAGGTTCAATAAATATCATGCAGATTAAGTCTAAAAGTTGAGACAATGTTCCTAGCAAAATTATGTAGTAAAGCAAATCACTTAAGATGACCATCATACAAGGATAATGAGGATAAAATTTTCAGCCTTGAAGGTGTAACTCATCACTTATCTTCAGGTTTTAGTTTCTTTGTTTTATAAGGTGGGGTTTGAGACTAAAGGTTGAGCTTTGGACTAAAATTTAGACTTAATACACATTTGAACGAGTTTAAGTGAATTTCAATAGAGTTTGAGTCAAATTTTTAAATTCAAAATTTAACTTAAAATTTACTTTTTATTAAAATTTAACAATTGTAATTAATCTTTTAGTTTGAATTGAGACGAAGGAGATTTTATGAATAGTAAAATTTTACCTCAATTGCTTCACTGACTCAACCTCTTGCCTCTGGCAAAAAGATATCTCCTTACTAGTTTTCAGGCATTATACTACTTCTCAGGCATTGATATGACACCTATTCATTGAGATGCTGGAACTTTTTCAAATTTTGCAGGGCCACTGAAACCATCACGTCGTCGATCCCTCTTTACTTTGGCAACATCTATGATTGTCTTTTCATCGAAAGCATACAATATAAACCCTATTGTTGCTTCTGCTAAAGCTGCATTAACTGATACAATAGTAAGTGTTATTTTCATCCAGGTGCAATCTTCTTCTGAGCAAGTGCAGAACTTTACGTCTTTATCTAGACTTTTCTTTTCAGTTTCTTTTTCATGAAATTAGCTTGGAAGCAAAGTTTGAATTCATGGAAGCGATCATACTTTATTTTAACTGCTGTATTATTGCAACTTCTTGATAGGCCGATCCATTCCTACGGCTGGTTGATGATTCCAAGTTAAAGGCTGTTAATATTGAACTTGATCCTCTATACAAAGTTTTTGGATCCACAGAAGATGATGAAGAGGCTTTGAAGTTGCTTTCGGCAGTAGATATATCAGGGAACCATTCAAAAGAATCATTTGCTGCCATGATAGTGAAGTTTCTGGGAACACCATCAGATGTAATCATCATTTGCAATTCCAGGATTCAATGTATCTATCAGTGTCTTGATATTAATCCAACTAAAAATACTTTCTTCTGTTTTGAAACAGCAAGAGTCGAGTCTAACAGCTAGGTTGCTTAACGATTTTAGACCTGATGATGCATGTCCTCTTGGAGCTGATTTGTTTGCTGATATACCAGACCAAAATGGTGCGATAGGATCTGGGAAAAATGACCATTCTAATAAGGTAATTGTCTTATGTGATTCTCGGATCCGTCTCTCTTCCGAAACACCACTCCAGTCCTGTAATACGTGATGACCTAATCTGCAGGTTGAGCCTCCACTCTTCACATTCGAAGATAATGTTTCACCTGATACAGTTGAAGGTCAAACAGACTGTAATAAGCCAATGCCCTCCAATACTCCCAATCTTCTGAGTGTCGATGACCTATTGAATGGAGTAAGTTGCATTCCATTTTTGTTATGCTTGTAGAGAGAAGCTTTCAAGTAGAATATGTGAATGGCATGTTTTCTAGCTTAACTTGTGACTCAACTCTCACTAGATTCTTGATTTAACTGTGATACCTGTTTCATGTCTGGTTAACAACTTCAATCTGAAGTTGGAAGTTCTACTCTTTAAATGACGATTTGTGTTCCAGATCTCGGAAACGACCTGTCAGGTTGGACGACTTTCAGCGTCAGCCGTGCCGAACATGCCATATGTAGACATGGCTAAGCATTGCGCAGACCTTTCTGCAGGAAAACAAGAGAAGATGTCGGCTTTAATGATTAGTCAACAAAGACAAGAAAGTTTAATGAAAATCCCTGCTCATGAACATCAGCAGAGAAAGGAAATAACATCTGATTCTCACATTGAGCAGGTTCTACAACTTCTCCACTTCCTTGCTTCTTTTCATGGTCTAGCAATGCCTGTGAAATGTTGATATGATTGGTAATCATCTGCTGTGTATAATTACATTATCTGCAATTCAATCTATGAGCAAACTGAACATAAAAGCAGATTTCCTCATTCTTAGCCTGTGAAATTGGTCCAAGTAACTTGTTTTATCCGCCACTTTGAACTAACTCCCGGACAGAAATATTATCCTTCTGCTTTCTGGTTAAACTTTACCCCTGCATGCATGCTTCTGCCATCTGCACCCATGCACAGGAAACATGAATGCTTGGTGGTGTTTTGCCTTATAATGAATCAACGTTCGCAACTTTGGTGCAATTGCAGAAGGAAAATACACGTCCTGAGCAAAATTTCAATCCTAATTACAACAATCCATTTGTTACTGCGACTCCAACTCCTTGTGGGGCAGAATATCAACAATATCAGTACTTCCAGCTACCAACATTGAGTCCATACGATAACTTTCTTAAGGCTGCTGGGTGTTGATGCCAAAAATGAAAGGAGGAGGAGGAGCTCTCACAACTCTCTCATGGTGATCCAAGTATGCACCTGGAGTTCCTCTCCTAGACATTAAGGAACAGAGCTAAGAAAATCTAGTTGATGGGGTTTTTGCCCATAGAGGTAACAAGAGCTCCATCCACTTTCTGTTTTGATGTTAGTTTCTATCTTTTGCCCATTTGACCTCATAGTCCCACCTCCACTTCTAAAGTGTCCTTTTTTGCTTTCAAATCTCTTATCTTGCTGTACATATAAAAAAAGTTTTGAGCTTTCTAGTGCTCAAGATGTGTGTATATATATAGAGAGAGAGAGGGAAGCCTGTGATGTGTGGAGCTTCTGAATAGAAGAATGTGAATGATTCTTTTTGCATTTATAAATCTGTTAATTAAAATTTTATTTATAAAAGTTAAGAAGAAAAAGAAGAAGAGTCAAAAGTACATGCCAGAGTCAAACTTTCCTTCCTTCCCCTTCTTTCTCGAAATGCTAAGCAATAATACACGAGAGCTTGCTTTTTGAAATATCGATTTTTATATTTACGTTTTTATGTTAATCCTTAGTTTTACAATAATTCTATTTTAAATTATTTTTTAACTAAAAATTATCATTATTATTATTTTTATCACACTCAATCTGAAACCTTACAATAAAGCAGAGTTTAAAAAGATCTGCGCAATCTTATGTTTACATAATTGAGAGGTTATTTTTTGTATGCTTATGTGAGTAAAAAGTAAAATTGATAAAATAAATATTTACGTAAATAAAAATATAATAAATAAATAAATAAATAATAAATAATGATGAAATATAGCTAAAATTTTTAAAATAAAGTATATTTTAAAACTAAATTATAACGAAAGGAAATATAGGATAATTGTATTATATTGTACTAAACCGTAGTACAAGCAGAGCACAGGTATCGGTGCTAGCCACCAAAAGGGCAAACACTGAAACGGTTAAGAAACAAGACACAGTATAGAGTTTGCGTGTACAAGTATAACTCTTCTTCTTCATTCTTCTCTCCTCTCTTTTCCCCTTTCTCAGAAATCCCACCAAACCCATACACAGCTTCATCTGCGTTGACTGAGATAAAATCTCCCGCTCCTCACCATTCTTTCTGTCTTTGACCCTTTTGCTTTTACTCTCTCTACTTCAATACCATACCAACCACTCATTTTATCATACATTTGTCCCTCGCCGGTCACCGTCTTCGCTGACACTAACTGGCCTGCGTAACACTTCCGGTATCCGTATCTCTTGTTGTCTGTATTTCGGTTCCAAAACGGTAGCCGTGTATCTGAAACTCGGGCTATCGGACTTGGTTTGTGTCTGGTGTTGTGTTGTGTCTTTTTGGTTATATTTGTTCGTCGTACGGAGCTAAGCGGGTTAGTTTAGGTTTGGTTCAAATCTGCGACCTTGACATGAGTCCTGGTCAAAGCTGTCTTGTTCTTCTTATGTAATAAAAAGGATTTTACTTTAGTTATATTGTTGTCGGGTGATATAATTCGAAGGAAATGAAGAGATTGAGATCGAGCGATGATCTCGATTCCTATAACGAGAAAGGGTCAGGTTCAGGCTCTGCGAAGGACTTGAGTACAGGTCGATCTTCTAGATCTTTCTATTACAAATCGGATGGTGCAAGGAAAGGGTTAGTGTCGCCCAGTTCCACCACATCTTCGTCTTGCCGATACGATCGAGATCGATCTATTGAGGACGAGAGTAGAGATAGAGAGAGCTCCAGGCTGGTTCGGAAGAGATCGGATCACGATTTTGACAGCTCTGATCGGAGGAAAGGGTTAGGGCTAGGGTTTGATAGGTATAGTAGTAGAGAAGGGTACACTGGTGGCGGTGGTAGTGACCGGAGTATTCATCGGTCCGAGAGTTTTACTGCAGTGTCAAGGAGGGAATTTCCGAAAGGTTTTAGGTCCGAGAGAGAGAGGTGTAGGAGGAGATTTGGTAGTGGAAGCAGGGATTTTGATGAGGGTAGAGGGAGTAGAGTTGTGAATGAGGAGAGGTTGAGTGGCAGTAGCAGATCATCTCCTAAGGGATTGAGGGATGTGAAGTCACCGAGGGATGAGGGGAAGGGGAAATCATCGAGTTCCAAGTCGAGAAGGTCATCTCCGTCGTGGTCGAAGGATTCCGGGAGTGAGCAATCTAGGAGTGTGGAGGTGGGGAAGAAGATTGGAGTGGATGTGAAGAGTGTTGAAATTGAGATTAAGAGTGCTGAGAGTGGGAGTAGCAGTGAAATGGAAGAAGGTGAGCTCGAACCAGAGCCTCAATCCGATGCTCAAGTTGGCGATGAGGATAAAAATGAGGAAGAAAAGCATGGCTCGGAACGTGACGGAGTGGACGTTGATCGTAGAGAGGTGGAGGGTGAAAACCTTGGTAATGGTGAAGTAAATGTAAAAGAGAAGGGGTTTGAGAAGGAAAGTGTTTCTGAAAAGACTGATGTGGTTGAGGAAGGCGATAAGGGGCTTGTTTGTGGGGAGAATTTTAGTGATAAGGCTAGTATTAATGGCGGTGAAGTTGGATATTCTGGTAATGATGATGGTGTTATTGGAGCGGGAGGTACTTCCAGAGAAAAAATAGAGTCTGAAAAGGAGGAAACTAAGGACATGACTGTTGATAAGTCTGGGAATATTTGTACAGATGGAGGGTTTCGACATGAAAAGGGTATTGATCTCGAGGCAGAGGTGGGGGACGATGAAGTTCACGAATCAGATAAAGAGTTCACAGAGGAGAATGAGGGAGAGGAAATCAATATGGAGTTGGCAACAGAGACTTTGGGTCAGAATTTAAGGGATAAAGGCAAAGGTGTTGCTGTTTCACCGGTCCGAGCTGCGGATTCTAATGAAGATGGTGTATTTGTGGGAAAAGAACCTAGAAAATTTTCAAATAGTAGGGACGTGGAAGATACGGAAGGGCCAAGTACTAGGGCGTTTGAATTGTTTAGTACCTTCCCAGACAGGAAAGTGGAAAAAGCAGATCAGTCAGGCGTCAGAAACCCAAAAGATGAGAAGCTGGCGCTTGGAGCACTTGATCTTTCTCTTAGCTTACCCAGTGTTCTGTTGCCTATTGGTGCTTCTAGGGAGACAGCTCAAGACCCTGGTTCTCCAAGCAGAAGTATTCAATCATTTAACACGTTTCAGTCAAATTCTAATGGATTCACTGCGTCGATGTCTTTTTCCGGTTCCCAGTCTTTTTTCCACAATCCAAGCTGTTCTCTTACACAGAATTCATTGGACATGGACAACTATGAACAATCTGTTCATAGTCGCCCAATATTTCAGGGAATTGATCAAGCAACTTGGCAAGCCATGGCTCAGAGTGATTCCAAGACCAAGGATATTCCCCTGTATCAAAGAGCAGTGATGAACGGAAATAGCTCCAGTCAACAGTCTCAAGCATTGCAGAATACATCAAATGGTCAAGCTTTGCAGGGAAACTCTAAATTGCCTAATGGACTTGAAAAGCAATTGAGTTTTCATAAACAATTGACAGTTGGCCAAACAAGGAATCATGAGGAAACCAGATCTCCGTTGCAGAGCATGGGTTCTCATGATAACGGTACAAACTATAGCCTAGAGAGAAAGAGAGCAACGAGAGATAGACATGGCAGTAGCTTACATAGGAGTAATAGCCAGAAGGAACAAGAACAGTTTCTTATAGGTGGCGCAGATTTTGTGGAGACTATCATTGGCAGAATAGCTTCTGATCCCATACATGTAATGGCAAGGAAATTCAATGAAATGACTGGACAATCTTCATCATGTCTAAAGGAAAGCATTCGCGAGATCATGCTCAAAACCGATAAGCAAGGGCAGCTATTTGCGATTCAGAGACCATTACAGAACAGGCCTGATTTAACTTTAGATGTATTGTTGAAGTGCCATCGAAGTCAACTGGAAATCTTAGTTGCTCTGAAAGTTGGTCTGCCCGAATATCTTAAGGTAGACAATAGTATTTCATCTTCTGATTTGGCCGAGGTATTTCTAAATTTAAGATGCAAAAATCTTACTTGTCGGAGTCCTATTCCTGTGGATGAATGTGATTGCAAAGTTTGCATGAAGAGGAGCGGCTTTTGTAGTGCTTGTATGTGTCTCGTCTGTTCAAAGTTTGACATGGCATCTAATACATGTAGTTGGGTTGGTTGTGATGTTTGCCTTCACTGGTGCCATGCGGATTGTGCTTTGCGAGAATCGTATATCCGAAATGGAAGAAGTGCGACCGGGGCACAAGGTACTACCGAGATGCAGTTCCATTGTGTTGCCTGTGATCATCCCTCTGAAATGTTTGGCTTTGTGAAGGAGGTCTTCCAGAACTTTGCAAAGGAGTGGACAGCTGAAACATTTCGCAATGAACTTCAATATGTCAAAAGAATTTTTAGTGGCAGCAAGGATGTGAGAGGCAGGCAACTGCATGAAGTTGCAGATCAGATGCTGATGAAATTGACCTCTAAGGCTAATCTTCCTGATGTCTACACTCATATCATGGCCTTCTTGACTGGTAAATCATTAGATTTCTTCATACTTATAAATACAATTTAGGATAAAATATTATAAGACCTTATATTATATTAGTGTCTTCAATAAAACCCCTTGTGCAATGGAAATAATTTTCAAGGACCATATACTTTGCCAATTTCTGAAATAGATTCATTTTTTAATATTTCTATTTACGGTGATTTTTGTTAAATACCGTGATGAAGGAATAATAGTACTCATCATTAGATGATATCTATGTAACTGGATATGGTATAAAGAAGTAAAGTACCACATGAGTGGGTATATAGGAATCTGAATCTGCCAAATCGCACCTGTTATGTCCTTCTACGTCTTAGGTCTTCCCATTCATTCTTTTGGCTTATGTACCTCGTGTTAACATGTAGCATTTCCTTGTCATGCTTCGTAGATGTAATTGTTTTTCAATGTTCTCCTTTTCTGATTGCAGAAAGTGAGTCTTCCAAGTTTAGCAGTTCTTCTGTGTTCTTGGGGAAGGAACACGGTAATGGAAGGAATGCGAGGAGTGCTGGACCCTCCCAGGATAGCACATGGCTTAAGTCTTCTCCTATTGAAAAAACCCCTCAATTGGAAAGATCACCTATCCTACTTCCTAGCTTCAATGCTGACTTGAATGATAATAAACGCACTGCAGAGATGGAGCTGCGGATAAGTGCACGGAAAGATCTTGTTTTTGATGAACTGGAGACCATTGCGAGAATGAAACAGGCTGAAGCAAACATTTTCAGAGCGCATTCTGATGAACCCGTGTTTGATGAAATGGAGACCATTGCGAGAATGAAACAGGCTGAAGAAAAAATGTTTAAAGCGCGAGCTGACGAGCCCGTGTTCAATGAACTGGAGAGCGTTGTGAGAATGAAGCAGGCTGAAGCGAAAATGTTTCAGGCGCATGCCGACGAAGCAAGGAAGGAAGCGGAGGGCCTGAAACGCATCGCGATTGCAAAGAATGAGAAAATCGAAGAAGAATACACAAGCCGAATCGCCAAGTTGCGGCTAGTTGAGATGGAGGAAACACGCAAACAGAAATGCGAAGAACTTCAGGCTCTGGAAAGAGCTCATCGAGAGTACTTGAATATGAAGATGAGGATGGAAGCAGACATTAAGGATCTTTTATTGAAGATGGAATCTACAAAACAGAACATTTCCATGCGATTGACAGATGAGTAAAGCAAGACATGGAATCATTTACATGGACTAAGTTGCAATGGCTTTCAAGCTTGTTGGGGTTATAGTTTGTGTTTGGTTTGGTCTCCCTTCCCTTCCCTTCCCTTTAACGCTAACTTGAATTTGTACAGAAGACATTCCTTTATTGCTCATCTGGTATCATGAAAGTTGTTTTAATTATATATATAAGTTGAGTTGCCATCTAAACAAGTCAGGACGAGTTATTTATATAGAAAGAGGCGCACATTAGCTCCATTTAATTTCGGTAAATTCGAATAAAATTTAATTTGATTGTGCTTCAAAATGAGTTTAGAATACCTGTTTTTTGGGTACACAAGAAAGAGGCGCACATTAGCTCCATTTAATTTCGGTTGTTTCATTAATACAGGTAACCACTGGCTAAGAGAGAACACAGTCCCTAGTCCGCCTACGTCAATTTAAAGTCTCTACGACAACCATCGACTTAGTCTTCATCTTCACCGAAATCAGAGTCGTCAGTGTTATGATCACTCTCAAACTCTGAATGATCTTCAGAGGCCTTATCATCATCGCTATCAGAATCACTCAACACATATCTCGTCTGCTTTCGACTTGCCCTCGTTGGTCTGGCTCTTGCTGGCAACTCCGTACTTGCTTCTGTGGGAGATGATGATTCAGAACCGGACAACTCTTGGTTTATGGTGGGTACTCCATCTTTACCAATCCCACCCAAGATCGAACTACTCTTTTTGTTGAACGGAGATGGCCTCATTTTCCTGACTTTCTTCTCAGGTGATATTCCTTCAGTTTCAGAGGGCTTCAACATTTCTGTCAGAAGTTTCTGACCCGGCTGTTTGTTTTTCGCTGGCCCTCTTTTCTTCGTCGCTGCCGCCGGTTTAGCTGCCGCCTTGGCACCTTTTCTTCCTCCTCCCTTCTTCTTTTCTGCTTCTGGAGGTGATTCAACTGCTTCAAAGTCATCGTCACTGTCAGATAACACGGTGACGGTTGCCTGAGCCTTCTTGTTGGCAGCACCTCCTCTCTTAGGTTGTTTTTTCTCAACTGGTGCATCGGTCTCCATGGCTGTGAAACCATTTTGAAATTAGTAAAGGATCAGAAAAATCAAGCTGTCAAATTATGATATGCCCTTTACTTCCGTTCAGAGCTTCCCAAAATTGTCAGGTTCAGGCCGTCGTGCCATGTTAGGCAAAAGGCTCGAACCCTTTCGGGAGAACTTTTGCCGTCGCTATGAATTATGATTTACAATTGAATTTGTCTCCCGACCTTATCAAATTATAGCTGTTTAGTATGAAAGGAGTGCGTACCAGCCAATTGGTCAGGTGAGGAATCAAGCTTGTATGCTTTGAGTCGCTCTTTCAATGATTCTACTTCGTCATCTTCTTCATCATCGGAGACTGGCGTGAGTTTTTCCTGCCAATGAACATAAATTACAGAGAAATTAATATCACACCAACATGAAGCAGCTTCACAAAAATTAAAGAGTTAATGTGTAGAGAAGAAAACCTTTCTAGTTGGAGCCTTCCTTGGAGCAGCTCTTGCTTTAGGTTTCACTAGTTCCAGATTGCTCTCTGTTTATAGCAAACATGATGAATCAAATATGATCAAAACAGAAAAACAGCAATTAAGCAAACTACTCGATTCAATTGTAGACAAACTCCTACCTATTGGCTCAACACTTTCCATTACTGCACTAGGGTCTGCAGTTGTCTCTGCATTTGTGGCCTTCTTGTTGTACTTCCTTGGAGCTTTTGTAGCTTGTCTCTTGCCAACAGCTTCACCATTTAGTTCGCTCATTAGTTTCTTTCGTGCCATCTCTGCCTTGGCATCTTCACATTTCTCTATTGCCTAAATAGAATTCCAGGATATGTCAGAATAGAATATAAGAGAAAACAAGATGTAACACAAGAGGTTATTTCTTGTCCATACATCAAGTTCCTTTTCAACAGCATCAAGTTCATTCAGCCACATGTCCCTTGGAGTTAACTTTCTCATTCTTTCAACCTCCTCATTCGCTTTGTCCCTTTCATCATACAGCTGCTGAGCCTTCTCAAGTGTTAATGTTCCAATAGGCATGGATAGTAAGTAGTCATAGTCGCTTCCTTGTATCACTTCAGTTATAACAGTTTCAGATGTCTCGTCTGTTTCTTCCGAGTCATCATTAGCCCCAGCGACCAGAGCTTCGACAGGTTTTCCTTTCTTTGGGAAAGGGGTGAAACCTTTTTGTTGCAACTCAAGGAACAAATCAGCTTTCTTTCTGTTGTTCACTATGATTTCGCCATTAACAACTGCAAAAATGAACCTAGCCTTGTTTTCCAACTTCACTAGCTCTGTTTGAAGACTCTCTAGTAGTACTCTCTGCAAGTATTACAGACGTAGTGCCTTATAAAGTGAATGCATCTGTTTATATGGTTATTCAAAGGCAAAACGATGAACTTACCTTCCTCTTTTCGTAATATTCAAGCCTCAAGTCAAAAAATTCTTCAAGAACTGGGGACAGAAAAACATAAAGGATTGATGAGTGTTGAATCATTGTCATAATTTGTAAACCAGTGTCAACTACTTCATAACATGATAACCATACTTTGTTCTGGTGTGTCATATTTCTTGAGCTTGCCGCTGGGATCGAAGAGGTGCATGTTGCTGGTGCTAATTGTAGCAGTCAGTTTGAATTTCTTCAGCAAACCCTCTTCCTTGGCTTTTGCTATATTGTCTTCCGATAATACAATTTCAAAGACGACATTTTGCTCATCACTGTACTTGCGAAACTCCTAAATCAAGAATATCCATGTGAGATACCAGAAGAATCTCTGCAGAAAAAGATAAAACATTGCACGTGTCAACATTTACCTTGATAGTAAAATCCTTGGGCTTTCCCTTCTCATCTTTACTTCCCTCGGTGATGGAATTCAGGAACTCTGTATAGTCATCTGTCCACCTTCGAATTGGCAATTCTGTAATCCTAATAGTTGTCTCGTTGACTTCTTCAATAGTTCCATTAACAGCATAGCTTACACCAGCTCCCTTCAGTGCAACTTGTTCAATTGTTCCTTTGAATCCTCTATACCAGGGATGCATAGGTTCCAGCATTTCGTCATTCAAAAGACGCCTCAAGTTTGCAACAATATCTCTTGGGTTATAATTTGGAATGAAGGTGCTCCATCCAGTGCCAATTCCTTCGCAACCATTCACAAGAACCATTGGGATGATTGGAATGTACCTAAATAACAGAATAAGCCAGACATTTTAGTTTCATGAACTGGAAATTTTATTACCAAAGGCACAACGAAAATAACAACCAACCAGGAAGGTTCAATGGATAGTCCGTCATCTTTCAAGTAGTTAAGAAGATTGTCATCATCCTTCGGGAATAAGACCCTTGTAACTGGACATAGACACGTAAATATGTATCTAGCACTTGCATGATCTTTGCCTCCCTGCAAGTACGTGCCAAAGAGAACACATCGGATCAAATCCAATCTAACCAAGTGACACCGAAACAACTTAGATAAGACGCTATATATCTTACAGAATTACGTGTCCCAAACTGTCCCTCGGGTTGCAAAAGGTTGATATTGTTGCTTCCAACAAAGTTCTGTGCCATGCCAATGATGGTACCGGCAAGATTCTGGTCACCATGATGGTAAGCAGACTTTTCGCCCACATACCCAGTAAACTGGGCAACTTTCATCTGTTTGATCAAATTCCTCTTGAAAGCACAGAAAAGGATCTTTCTTTGACCTGGTTTAAAGCCATCGACCATTGAAGGGATAGATCTTTGAAGATCCGCCATGGAAAATAAAATTAGCTCCTTGTTAATGAAGTCACTGTACTTTATTACCTTCTCCCTAGAATCAAGGTAAGTACCAGGCTGCAAATGCACAATGATCAGATTCGTTTAGAAGGCAGTTTCATATAAAGGTGTACACTTCATCGCTTACATCCATCTAAACTGGTGGATTAAGGACAGAGTTCAGATAAAAGTACAGCGGTTCTGACCTCATACTGCCTAAGCCAATTCTTCCTCGATTCAATCCTCTTCTTACTAAATGCAAGCTCTATACAGTCCCCATCTTGATCATCTTCCCATTTGAAATCTTTCTTGTGCCTATCAAGGTTTCTGAAGTACTCCTTTCCTTCTGCGCTTACACTAGTTCCCAGCCCCTGTTAAGTGCTCAGTTAGTATCGCGACAGAATACCAGTGAACACACTGCTAAGCAGAAGATGACATTTTTGCATCATAAAGCAAACCTTATAGTATTTGATTGTCCAACCCTTTGCATTGCCTCTCAAGCTTTCCTTCCAAGATTCATACTCAGGCATGGAGTAAAAGGATAAAGTTTCTCCACCACGCTTTGCCTGCAGCAGGAATAAACCCAAATTGTAAAATTTCTCCAATTACGAATTTCCCTAAGCATATATTAACGTTGTTTTCAGACCTTCACAATTGGAGTTATAAATTCAACCATGAATGACTGAACTTTTAGCAATGAAGGCCAAAACTTGTGAATAAAATTGATCAACAAGCCTTTGATGTGGGAACCATCATGATCCTGCCGTCATATATATACACTTGTCAGCAAATGCGACAAGAAAGAATTATCAGATTATTTGTTAACACAAAAAGAACAGACCTGATCTGTCATTATCATCAATCGACCATATCTCAAAGATTTTATAGTGGCACTATCATACTGCTTCCCTTGCTGTAACCCAAGAATCTTCTTGATAGCCTCAATTTCCTTGTTGTCGTTGATCTGTTTAGAATTGGCTTCCCGAACATTGAGTAATTTACCTCTTAATGGGAACACACCATACAAGTCCCTATCTTTAACTGAGAGAGCCGCAATACCAGCCATCTGCGTAAAATTTGTGCTATTAAAGCCACCATATCTTTTTCGTTGGAAGGTATGACGTTATGAATAGAGTGCAAGAGCTTACTGCAAGAGACTTTGCTGAATCTCCTTCAGTCAAAATCAATGTACAATTGTGTGAGTTCTTCCCTCCAGCCTCGTTTGCGTCTTCTAGCTTCGGAATGTTGACCCTCCCTTTCTTTGAACCATCGGTTTTCTTGAGGTCTTTCTCCTCCTTGAATTGTGCCCACGTCAGGAGGTGCTTAACAACATCAGAATTTGCCACTAAAATATGGAACAGCCAAAGAACTTGAAATTAAAATCTATTTCATGATACAATTGATATAAATTTAAGTACAGCAAGCAGCACACCTTTCTTCAAAAGGTCATCAGAAAGATCACATGTAGAACCGAAACTGCTCTGTCGAAGGGTCAGAGT
Organism: Erythroxylum pelleterianum; assembly: GCA_027563865.1. NCBI lineage: Eukaryota > Viridiplantae > Streptophyta > Magnoliopsida > Malpighiales > Erythroxylaceae > Erythroxylum > Erythroxylum pelleterianum. The sequence continues at coordinate 23,142,489 of JAOQMR010000009.1, forward strand.
TTCCTTGGTTTGAGAATCAAAAGCGGGGTTATCAATGAGAGCATTGACAAAGACCCACAAATAGTTCCTTGCATTATGGGGTTTGATGTTGGCTTTCTTATGCTTCTTATTTACAAAAGCAACCAAATGGTTAGTTATCTGATTGGTTACATAATCAACGTGAGTCCCACCCTTAATTGTTGCAATTCCGTTGACAAAGCTGACCTGATACAACGACCAAATTTTGGTTATAAAGGTTGAGAACTGGTTGGTAGAAACAAAACTAGCAGTGAAGCAGAAGTCCAGTAGCTACCTGTTGAAATTGCCCTTCCGAAACACTTACGCAGACCTCCCACCTATCATTCACTTTCTGGTAAAAACTGAACAAAAAAGCATACCAAATAAGCACATTCCCATCGAAAAAAGTTGACAGGATAATGATAAAATTTTTAGATAAATAAACAAACCTTTGTGGGCGATCTGATCCTGAATCAGAGACAGAGTTAAGGTACAGATTAACGTAATCCTGGAATGATTTAACTGGAACTAGTTTTCCATTGAGTTCCACCTTCACAGACTTTCCAAGACATCCAGATACATCAACTACTCGTTTTTTCATTAGCGCAACGACATCATCTTCTAAATGAGTCATGTTAAACTTGGCTAAGTCAGGCTTAAATGACACCTTGGTCCAATTCTCACTTTCCTTGCACTTGGCTATAACGGGTTCTGATTTCTTGCCCATGTTGTTGGTGAAAACCTTCAAATTAATCGAACCAGTTAAATTTCAGAACAAGTACGCTTAAGCGTGTATGGTTCCCAGAAACCCAATTGACAACAGTAAATCATCCCAACCAAGGTAAAACCCTCATTCAATTACAATGAAAGAACCAAATGATGCATTGAGAGGAACATGTGAAAATTTTGAAATTACCTGCTTATATTTCTTCTGCCGCTTTCCGTCCGCTGTCTCAATCACGAACTCAGTAGAGAAAATATTGGTGAGCTTGGCTCCGTAACCGTTCCTTCCTCCGGTGGTCTTCTTCACTGTATCATCATAGTTACTACTAGTCAACAAATGCCCGAAAATCAATTCCGGCACATACACACCCTCTTCCTTGTGAATCTCCACCGGAACTCCATCTCCATTGTTATAAACGCTAATCAGATTGTTTTCCACGTCAATTAGCACCTTGACTTGGCTCATTGATGGGTCTCTCTGCTTGTTATCAGCCGCATTGACCAAGATTTCATCAAAGATCTTGTAAAGACCTGGTACGTAAGTGACAGATCGCTGAACCATTTTGTCGTCGTCATAAACCCAGAGATTTTGCGTATGTTTCTCAATCGAACCTACATACGTATCGGGCCGAAGCAGGATGTGCTCGAGTTGGGACTTTTTCTGGTAAATTTCTTCAATGGACTTTCCCGGACCGGCATTCGACTCCACGTTTGCGTTGTTGCTGGTTTTCAACGGGACCCCCTTGCTTGCCACCATTTTTGGTTCTCGAGAGAGAAAGGATCTACAAGAACACAAGATTAAGGTTTCCTTCAACAGATTCTCTTGAGCAAAATGTGTTAGATCATCAAAAAGGAGCGATGATTCTTAGGGTTTTGTGATGCTGAGATTTGTTAACAGAGACACGGAGGTGGTGTCCAGAAATGTCTCGAGAGTGACGAAATTAGGGTAGAGAGGAAGAGACTTAAGAGGAAATTTAAAGTTCGGTTTAACGGTCGTGTGGAACTTGAAATTCGAATTCGAATTTGGGAGGGAATTTGATGTTCCATGATCGGATCCGACGGCTGTTATTTGTTTCAGGTCCCGATGCACTTTCCTTCCTGATTTGAACTATTGATTTGACTCTGGGAATGTGAGCTGCAAAATTTAGGAAGAAAAAGAAAAAGGAACTATTCTTTTGAGGCGAACCGATCCACAGTTTTCAATCCGATCGTTCAGGAAATTCGGGAAATGTTTACTCGTAATTGGACAATAGTGCATCGGCATATTTACCGAGAGAGTAACCGTTGTGTGGACTGGCTAGTCAGCTATGCGGAGCAGTTCGATCTTGTGCTTACTTATTTAGATATTACACCTAGTGGGTGTCATTCTATCTTTCTCAAGGATGTGTCGGAAATTAGTTTTCTCTCAACTTGTTTTGTAATCTATTTTTTCTCCGCTTTATCAAAAAAAAAGGAAATGGTTTTTAATTTTGTAATTTTTAGATTAAAAATGGAAAGGAAAATATTTAAATACATATATTTTATTTTTTTGTCAATAAAAGATTTACTACACCAAAGGTAATTGATATGGTCCAAGACCAAAAGGTAATCCTTGTCTAACTTACAAGCTTTTCAAATGGATTTTAAGGGTTGGAGTACCATGTTCTTGTCCTAGTGCTTAATCCGGTGCCACTTAGTTTTTTTCACACATTTATATGAATCTTATATAAATATGTAAATGATATTTAATAAAATAAAGTAAAAACTGGTTAACCGAAAGAGATAATTTGTTCTCACATTGTGGCTGTAAGCTTGGATTATTGTGAGTAAATCAAAAACTTAAATGGGTATAACTTAATACAAATTTAATAATTGTTTTAAAAATCAAACTCTGTCATGTCTCGTTCAGTTTTAATTTATCAAGTTTAAGGTTAAATTTAAATATAAAATTTATTTTTATTTTAGATCGGGCTTGAATTCGAGTTGTTTAGTCCATTTTGATACAAAATTTGAACTTTTAAATAAAACAATATTATTTATATTTTAAAATTAAAAAATATACATATTTAATTGAGTTTAACTTCAACCTATCGAGACACCCAAATCTAATTAAATTCAGGTTCGCATCGAAGGTCTTAGACTTGATCAACTTTTAAACTAAATCTGCACACAAAATTTCTGGCTAGACTCGAGTTTAATTGAGTTTGAATCCGATTCATCCATATTGCTAAGCATAGTTGTTGCTGCTGACATTGAAGTATAACTGAATCTTTTTTTCTTATAAGAGGGAATAAAAAAGATTACACAACAAGTCGCGGGAAATAGAGTCCCGACATATCCTCTAAAAAGAGTATATGACACTTAATGAGTGGAGTATCAAAATAAATAGTGCTTATATCAAAATGCTCTGTATAGTTCGCGAGCTAGTCGGCACATCGGTTACTCTCACGGTATATATGCCGATATGCTACCGTCCAATTGCGAGTGAACAATTCATTAATACTCTGAACGATTGGTTTGAGAACCTGTAATCGGCTCGTTGAGGAAAAAAGAGATTAATCGCCGCAATCGAGTCAACTTCGAGTTCAATTCAACGATATCCGAGGTTCCACGCGAACGTGAGTCCTGTATACACTCCCCAAAGTTTGGCAGACACTGATAAGCACCACCCGAGGTTCTGGATGAAACCACATCTTTACTTCTTTTTTGTTTGGCATCGTGTAACTCTCCTACTTGTAATAATTAGAAATGTTAATGAGTTAGGTTAGGTTGAGCTCGGACCTATGGACCAGTTCATAGCTCAACGGATCACGAGCGGGCCGGGTTAACTCCTCATCTTATTTTAAACAAAAGATAAAAAATAACATTATTTTTGAAGTGATGGTCGAGCCAAGCTAGCCTATGCTTGGTCTAACCTTAACTTGTGACTCAATCAAACCGATCACTTTTGACCCGCAAGGCAGGTCGGGTCAAAAGTAATGAATGATAATGTAGAACTCTGGAGTACCGTCCAATTGTGAGTGAACAGTTTATTAATACCCTGAACGATGGGTTTAATAGCTTGTGATCGGCTCGCCGAAGAAAAAAAGAGATTAATCGCTGCAATCGAGTCAATTTTGAGTTCGATTTGACGATATTCGAGGTTCCATGCGAGCATGAGCCCTGTATATACTCCACAGAGTTTAGCAGACACCGATGAGCACCACTCGAGATTCTGGATGAAACTACATCATAACTTCTTTTTTGTTTGGCGTCGTGTAACTCTCCTACTTGTAATAATTAGAAATGTTAATGAATTAGGTTGGGTTGAGCTCGGGACCAACCTATAACTCAATTCATAGCTCAATGGATTGCGAGTAGGCCGAGTTAACTCAACTCATCTTATTAAAAAAGAGATAAAAAATAACATTATTTTTGAAATGATGGTCCAGCCAGGCTAGCCTATGCTCAGTCTAACCTTAACTTTAACTTGTGACTCAATCAAATCGATCACTTGTCAAAAGTGATGAATGATAATGTAGAACTTTGGACCAGTATTATGGATACCGTACCGTTCCGGCCGGTACCGGCCGCTAACCGGAACGGTACGTATAGCCATTGGTACCGGTCAAAAATACCAGCCGATACCGGTGGTTTTCGGTCGGTACCGACCGGTACTAGTTGATACCGGCCGATATCGTAAAAAATTAAAAAGTTAAGGATCTAAATGCAAAATTGAAAAAATTTAAACCTAAAATCCCTAACCCCCCGACTTTCATCGTCAACGAACTCACCAGTCACCACCCGACTCCTCCTCTCCCTCTTCTCCCATCTGTCGTCACTGTGTTGCGCCGCCTCCTCCTCGTCATCGCCGGCAGCCTCTGCTCTTCTCACCGTCGCCATCGCCCTACTCCTTCTCAAGCTCTTCTCACTGTCACTATTAACGAGGGACTCTAGCAAAATACCAACTTTGAAAGAAAGAAATTATAAGAAATTAAAAGTTGGTGACAGTGGA
>JAOQMR010000009.1:23183267-23193569 GCA_027563865.1 Erythroxylum pelleterianum
AATATTGCAAACAATTTTGGCTACATATTCACCCATTTGTAGTTAAAAATGCATACTTATAAAATTATCAAAACATAACAAATAAAGTATAATCATGATAAAATCAAACATAGCTGAATAATATTTGCTATTTTTTTGTTGCCTATCTCTTTTATAAATTTTTTTCATGCCAATATTAAATTTTTTCTTTATACGTAGCTACATATTAAGCTATTAGAAATATGCCCTTATTGTATTAGTTAAAAGATGTTCATATTTCTATCATGTTAATATTTATGTTATGAGTTGAAAAAATTTATATATGGATTCTACCTTTTCATTTGGCCATGTTTCCACCAAAATTGCATAAAGTTTCAATTATTAGTATAGGTTAAAAACTTAAGTGAGGATTCCATAAAGTATCATAACCTAAGCAAGAGATTTTGGGTTATCCTAAATTATCTACTTAATCAAGTAGTTATTTATTGAAATTTTAGATAAGAGTAGAAGTTGTTTATGTCATTAATTGGTATAAGTTCATTTTTTATAGGTTATGAAATATAATTGCTTTATAAGGTATTAGGAGAAGTTTCTTCAAAGGACTATTAACATAATTTATAAATTAAATAATAAATACATGTTGTATAAAATGAGGGTGAAACAAAGGTAAGTAAAATATTAACTTAAGCATAATACAATTTAGAAATTATTATTTTAAGGAAAACTAAGGACATTTAAAAGAAAAGTAAAGAACATGAAGATTGACATTGCTTTATTGTTGAAAGAGACTAAAGAGTCAAACATTAGCTACCAAATAATAGTAAATATTACTATAGAAGTTGTCATCATTGTTACGGGTCAACTTGTAAATTATGATCTAAGAAAATAGCTATATACTTTCAATTGTCTTGTTTTAGGTAAACAAATGGATTTCAGGTAAACAAAAGGGACCAAAGCGACAGTGTGAGGTTATGCGGTCGAGGTTTAGAGCTATGTTCGGAGAAACTTACTGTGAAGGTGGTTCGTCACAGCCTGCTGCTCGCACTAACTCGCCTCCTCCGCCTTCAGGGTCGACAGTTGTAGATGAGGCACCACCTACTGCTCCTTATGCTACACCATCCCTATTCCCAACTCATATGTCATCCAATACCAGTTTATCGGATAGAGGAGACGTCGGCCAGCCTGCAGCTGAGGGACCTGATGGAAGAAAGTTTATAACAATTGTTAATGAACAGTAAGTGAAATCACATTACTCAATGTTTGCTTTTTATTAAGTCTTAGGTTTATCAGTTTTTTCATAGTATAAAATACTTTGTTATATTAGGTTAGTTCCGTCTGGACCGAGTTCCAGAAATATGAATTCCACATTTAAGCAAAGGATTGAACCTGAGGGTTATGTGTGGAAGAATATATCTGAGGCCACAAAGCAATTTTACTTTTAGGAGTTTGAGATACAAAAAATATTTATTTTCTTTTTATATTGATTTATATAAACAAATTACATAAATATTATTACATTATATAATTTGTTGCCTTCTTATTTCAGAAAGCATTTTATTGGGATTCTTGTTTCGACGCCAGCATGTATAAAGTATGGGAAAAGGAAGCTCGTACATGTTATCGCGACTTCATTAATTCGATACGCAAGGCTGGTGCACGACCACGTTATATTTCAGAGGAAATTTGGAGTCATTAGACCGAGTATTGGACATCACCTGCAGCAATGTCCATATCAGAGCGTAACTTCGCCAACAGGCATGGAGGCTTGGGGGGCCAGAGTCTTCTTGTACATACGGGAGGATCAATAACCCATAACTAGCATGCACATAGACTTGTAAGTATCTAAACTTGACACTTATTTTGTATATATTTTGCTATGTTGTTTTGTATATAATGATTATGTTATAAACGTCTGGTGCCATATATGGCTGTATTAAGTTATTTGCTTTATTCAACATGGGGCAAATATTATAAAAATAGAGAAAATTCTGTCGAAATTTTTATAAATTGTAGTTCACATCTGACAATTTAGGATATACATGTAGGAAACGTCATTGGGGATCAAGCTTACACCTATTCAGTTGTTTTGCACACCCACACGAAGAAACATGATACAGTCTCAAGAGGAACAACCTGTAGATGAGACTCAAACGTATCTTGATGTTATGGGTGGTAGGGACTGTCGTGGAAGGATATTCCTTCTAGGTTCATATGCGAACACATGTTATTCGCGCTCTTCCCTGTCTAGTACAACAGCATCTGCTAGGCCAGCGCATCGCAATGAAGTAACCAAGTTTCGGGCCACAATGAACACATTAAAGGAGCAGATAGCTCACATCACAGAGGCTAACGTGAATGAACATATGGAGCACATGGAGCAGTAGCTAAGGTGAGACAAGAGATGGAGCAGGTGACAAAGATAAGAGAGGATATGGAGCAGATAGAGCGGATGGCTAAGATGAGAGAGCAGATGGAGTAGATGGCTCAGCTTAGACAGGAGATGGAACAGTTGAAGGGGAGGCTTGGCAGTTCAGAGCACCCACGATCACTACGACATTAGCTTGTCCTTGTCATTTGCTTTCAATTACAAATATAAGTTTTGTACACTATACTATTTTTATTATCAATTAAATTAATTTTAACGTTATATTACCAATTAATTTTTTTATTAATCAAATATATATATATATATATATATATACACAAATTAATTTATTATGCACACATAATTGGTAACTCTTAACATTATGCATTTATATATCACAACATCATGAAATTGGAATTTGTTAAAAAAATTTCTTACCTCCTAATATCGACAGAAAATAAATTTCCGTCGAAAATTTAACTTTTTTTACCGAAAATATTTCCGTCGATAGGTTATATGTCGTTCCTGTTCATTCCCTTTGGTTTACCAACGGAATTTAGTCCGTTACTAAATGTTACCGACGGAATGTCGTTAACATTTGGTCGTCGGTAATATTTACCGATGTAATTTGTATCGTTGGTAATATATTTTTTGTCGTTGGTAAATTACCGATGGAATAAAACCGTCGGCAAATTTAACTACGATCCTTTTATCGATGATTTTGTCCGTCTTTGATTTATAGAGTTTACCGATGGTACAGTCCGTCGGTAAACTACTGATTTCTTGTAGTGTGTTGTTTGTACCAATAATTAAAAAACTTAACCGGTCTGACTAGTTTTATCGTAAAAATATTGAACTGTATAATTTTTCAGTTCAGTTTCAAATTTTCTATTTAATTTACTTTAATAACTCTTTTTTGTTAAAAAATTTATTAGTTTATTAATTAATCAGTCAATTTTTGTAAATTATACATTCTTATAAACAAAAATAAATTAAATAGTTTTCATTTAACAAATTTTTTTTCAATTAAACTTCAAATTCTTCAATGGGTATATATATAATTTTTTCTATTATATTTAAAATTCTTTAATTTTATTAATTTTATTCAATCTTTAATCGATTTTATGATGGTCTAATACTTATTAAACCTTATTTTACTAGTGAGTTTAACTTTCGGTCTAATTTCTAATTGGTAGTACTTGAATTGCCTGAATTCACATTTTTATAGTGATGTAACTTAAAATACATCTAAAAACTTGAACTATTTTATAATCACTAGCTAGGAATTGAGCCAATATAAAAAATAATATTTTTCTAAAAATATTAATTGCATTTTGTAAATTAAAAGTTATTTATTTGTGACCAAAAAGTCACCTGTGTAACTTCTTTATAAAAATACAAGATAAGGTTGCCTCCGTCAATAACGGCTGTCTCAACCCCCACAAAGTGAGGATTTATTAAAAAAAAAAAGATCTTTAGGTTGCAAGATTTAAGTGCTCGAGTTGGTATGAAGAAAACTTTAAAGCAAATGGAAGCTACGTAGGATTCCAATCACTCACATGCTCGGCAATTTATAAGGATAACATGACCTAACTTTGTCCATTGTCGAGTCCATAGATAAGTGGCTCTGGTGATCTTGAATTTTGTGAGGATGATATAAATAATTAAATATTTCAAAGACAGAAATTTTATTATAAATTAAAAAAAGTAATATTTTTGCTCATTTTTTTGAAACTTATAATTATGTTACTAATAAAATGGCCAGGAAAAAACCGAAGCAAATGGACCAAGCTAACCCCTTATAATTATGTTACTAATAAAATGGCCGGGAAAAAACCGAAGCAAATGGACCAAGCTAACCCGAGTCAATAGACTCCCCCATTACACCCGACCTAGATCCATAAGTTTGATGAAAACAACCTAGCTGAATTATATCAGAAGAATTAAACTCAGAACAAGAAATATTAATCACAAATTAAGGAATATGAGTTTCCCGATTCGCAAAATCAGACTAAACAAAGCCTCCATAGTTATGGCATGGGTTACCCTCAGTGACGGAGCAAGAAATTTAATATAGGAAGACCTGAATATTAATTTTTGTAAATTTTGGGGGGTCCAATGCACCACTATCCTTAAATAATTCCCTTATATATATATATATATTAAAAATAATTTTTTTAAAAAACCTCGGGGGGCCCAGTGGCTCCGTCAGTGGTTACCCTGTTCGCTGATCTTTTGACATAACAGACGTCAATTTCCCGAAGCTCGTGTAGAAGAACTTTACAGTTCGATATAACCACCCCTGCATAAGATAAATCCGAAACACCTCCTTTAAGAACATTTACAAGTAAAAGACAATCTGATTCAATAGCGTTGCACGTTATGTTATTAGTTTTATCCGGGTTAGAACTTCTTTCATACAAAGTACTTCTGCGAGAGTAGGATTAGAAGGACCATCGAATAAATACAGTTTAGGGTTGGTAATTATTTAATTATCAGATATTATTATTATTATTAAATAAAAATTTTAATTTTACAATAATAATATTTTATTATTTGTAATTATAACAATTTGTAGACTCTCTAAATGGTCCACAAAAATAGAATGTGAGTGTATATCCTGTCTGTCCCATAAATCTATAAAACATGGACAAGAACAATGTGTCCCAGGTTTTTGCCAATCGTGGGGAGTGCTTGTCTTTGGTGCAAACAAAGAAAATGCAAGAGAGTACACATCGTACATTACTCCTTAATTTCAACACCTACATAATAAAGCCATTAAGACGATATATGATACTATAATGAATTAAGAAAATGCAAGAGAGTACACATCGTACATTGCTCCTTAATTTCAACGCCTACAAAAGAAAGCCATTAAGACGATATAATGAATTAAAAATGGAGGCATAAGACAAGCGTGTCCCGTTTCGAACAAGAAGCGTCGAACACCCTCTAAGTAGAATTTAGCAATAAAGTATGAAGATGCAATCCCACTTTCGTGTGGAAGCCATGGTATTTGCATAAACAACCTTTGCGTCTTATCTTTTTGATGATGTAATTAGCTAAGGCACGATTGTATGTAATGATTGTAGTTTTTAGTTTCGAGCATATATGTCCAATCAAGGAAGCAAAAACCAACTCTTCAACTGGCACAGACAAGAAGCGCTGCCGTGTAATTCCACCAACCCCAAATGACCATTGGGATGGGCATATATATTTTGACAATAGGGTCAATTTGAAGATTAGCCATGTTGGTGTGTGTTAGGTCCGGTGGGATCGAGTAGTATATAGTTCGCTAAATGCGAGGTATAAAGAGATATAATATTACCCTACACTATCTACACCACTGGGGGCTCTATGGTTTGGAAGAGTATTAAGTCTACCTGGCACATCGTGATTCAAGATATAAAATGGATGATTGGCGATAGTGTCCGTACTAGATTCTGGTTGGACCCTTGGGTAGCGAAAGTAGGACCTCTCATTTACCAGGCTACCAACCTCCTTCTGCTCCTGATAGTCACCTTAAGCGTCCTTCAATTTGTAGACTCTGATGGTACTTCGAATTGGGACGCCTTGCAAGGCTCCCTCCCGTTGGACATATGTCGTCTGATAGATGGAACGTTCTCCCCCCCCCTCCCCCCCGAGGCCTTTCCTGGGCTAGGATAAGCTAGCCTCGAGTCTGTCTGACACTGGTCATGTTACTGTGGCTTCTATCTACTCCATGCTTATGGATCAGGAGAACACCAAGGTTCCTGGTTTTTGGAAGGCCATCTGGCACTGGCCTGGCCCACAACGAATTCGGTCATTCCTCTGACTTCTCGCACAGGACTGGTTACTGACTAATCAACATAGGGTTCGCAGACACCTCATAACGGAGGGGTCTTGTTACCACTGCGGATTCAATGAATCCGCACTTCATGCGATTCGAGACTGCGTCAAAGCCCGAAAAGTGTAGAGTTCCTTTCCGCCGCATATTGTTCATTCAGACTTTTTCACTCTGCCTCTCCACCAATGGCTTTATACCAATCTCCAAGCCCAAAGACGAGTGTTCAGACAGGAGTGGTCGACAGTTTTTGGCACGACTTGTTGGTTCTTATGGGTGTAGCGTAATAGGTCCCTTTTTGATATTCATTTTATTTGGCTACCTCACCTATTTTGGTTATTTTTTCTTATGCAGATCAGATCCACAAGTCAATCGCTTGACAAAGCAGCTTTATCACCGGACATCCCCAATGCCACGAGCACCTCATCGGATGGTGCAAACCTCCTATCGGGTGGGTCAAGTTGAACACTGATGGCGCTTGTTCCTGTTCCTCCTCTTCGGCTTGAGCTGGTGGCCTCTTCAGAGACAACTCAGACAATTGGCTTGACAGGTTTATCCAAAATCTTGGTTGGTGCTCATCGGTGTTTGCGGAACTCTGGGGAGTGTTTACAGGGCTCACGCTCGCGTAGACTCTAGGGTATCATCGGATTGAACTGGAAGTTGACTCGGCTGTAGCCATCCAACTCCTCTCATCCTCGGCCAGCTGACCCTCGATTCATAACCCCATTGTTCAAGGGATTCATGAACTGTTTACGCGAAACTGGATGATGGTTCATCGTCACATCTATCGTGAGAGGAACCGCTGTGGGGACTGGCTAGCGAACTATGCTGTGCATTTTGCACTCGGCACTACTTATTTTGATCTTCCACCCATATTTTGATCTTCCACCCATTGGGTGTCATGTTCTCCTCCTGGAGGATATGTCGGGAATCTGTTTCCGGTGAGTCGTTGTGTAATCGATTTCCTCTTCCCTCTTATATAAAAAAAGAGATATAATAATATATAGCTTTGTCCTTATTAAATAGAGAGGTTGTTTACGATAGACTCATATAAATAATACACACACACACACACACACACACAGTAAAATAAAACAAAATAATAAAAACTAGTATACATACATATATATATAAATAGACAAAAGAATAATAATACTAATACTATCTTTACATAGAAATATGTAGTTAAATACATAACACAATAAATATAGAATAATGTAAAAAATAAAAATAAAACATAGATAAGGAAATAGATACACAAACTAAAAAGAAGACATATGTAAGAATGTATCAAACAAGGCATTATGAGAAAATAATTAGACTAAGTAGGAAGCCGTTTATGCTAAATAACTAAGAGGAAAATATTACTAAATAAAAAAATTAGGCTAAATACAAGACATCAAACTCAAAAGAAAATATTTCAAAGTCTTAAGAGAACAAGAATGATCTCTCTAAGTAACATCTTTTATTCGTATCTTAACACGCCAAAGTTTTCTATTGCAGGTCATGTATTTGGTAAGTTTTAGTTGAGCTATATTATTCTTGATCACCTCTTCTTAGTTTTTCTTAGAACTTCATATTTTTCTCTTACATTCTCTAAATACTTTTTTCTCGCATCTTCTTACTAGAACATCATGGTATCTCTCTTAATATGTCCGAACCATCTAAGCCTCATCTCTCTTAATTTTTTATTTATACCAGTCACCTTTAATAAATCTTTTACCTTTACATTCATGATCTTATCCCTTTGGGTAACGAAGCATATTCATTTTCACCACCATTAGATTATAATTATATTCTTGTTTGATGGATCAACACTCTGTCCCATATAGTATGGTCAGCCTAATCATTGAATGATATAATTTATCTTTGAGCTTAAGTAGTATCTTCTTGTCATATAACATGTACTTCTCCATTTAAGTCGCCTTAATATGATACGATAAAATATTTTTTATCGATCTCTCTATTATTTTGGATGATAAATCCTATATTCTTAAAACACTTTTTTTATGGTATAACTTCTGAACCGATCTTAACCTTGACATTGGAGGTCATTTTATTGCTCGAAAAGTTACACTCGACATACTCAGTCTTAGCCCTGCTCAATTCAAAGCCTTCTGACTCTAACATATTCCTTTAAAGTTTTAGCTCAACATTGATACCCGCTTTTGTCTTATCCACAATAATATCATCAGCAAATAACGTACACCAAAGCACATTTCCTTGAATATTCTTAGTGAGTTCATTCATCACTACTATAAACAAAAAAATCCTCAATAAGGAGCCTTAATGTACCCCAATATCTATAGAGCAATTCTCTATATCTCCTACTATTGTCCTTACTCTGGTCTTTATCCCTTCACACATATCCCTAATAGCCCATAAATATGTCATAAGAACTTCCTTAATCTCTAAATACCTCCACATGATTTCCTTAGATACTCTATCATATGCCTTCTCTAAATCGATAAAAACCATGTGAAGATTTCTTTGTCTTTTCCCTGTAATATTCCATTAATTTTCTAAGAAGATGTAAAGCTTTTGTCCTAAACCTTTCTAGCATAAATTCAAACTGGTTCTCCTAAGATAGAAACATCGTTTCTCACTCTCTTCTCAATCACCTTCTCTCATAACTTCATGTATGACTAAGTAGCTTGATGTCTCTATAGTTAACTCTTTGTTCTTGTATAGAGGAATTAACATCCTCATATGACATTTTAGCTGACTTAAGGATCACATTAAAAAGCTTGACTAGCCAAGTAATGTGTATTTCATCAGCTCTACCACTCTTGCACTCTTCATCTCCCTCAAAGTTCTTTTAATTTACCGCTCTTCCACTCCTCATAGTTATGAAACTCTCGATCCTGTTAAGATCACATAAGGAGATGTTTTCCACTATATCTTCATTAAAAATGTTACAGAAATATCTATATTCTCTTCTTTTGATGTCATTTTCAGCCAAGAATATCAATACTACTCTATCTTTTATACAACAAATTGAATTGAGATATAATATTTTAATTGCATTATTATTTAACCTAATTTTTTCCCCAGCTTTCTCAAAACCCTTCATTTATCAACGGATACATATCCTTATAAGCCCTTCATCATCGACTCGTATGGATACTGGTTCAGCCTGATTCTGCTGAGGTTGAACGTCGTTGTTTTGGTCCATGGTATGCGCGATCCTGACCGTAAGAAGCCTGTAAAATAGATAACGGCGGGCCGGGGGTTGATTCCCCGGAAGCCCCTCCGACGCTCAAGTCAGTATATTTGTAAGGTTTCTGATGAGAATATGGAAGAACAGCTAGGGTTTTTGGCTCATACCTCAATCCGGTGGGAATAGTACCTTATATATGTTGTGGATGTTAGGTTTACGTAGGTCTTTGCGTTTGCATGGGAATTTAATACCTGATGGGCCAATCGGGCAGTAGATGTATTAAGATGGGCCTAGGCCTAGCACAGCCGACCCAACCATAAGCCCCCTACTCCTCGAGTCTGAGCCAAGGGAAGGGTCGAAGGAGTATAAAAGCAGGAAACAGCACGCTTCAGCTCGCGCTAAGCCCAATTGGTTGATTATGACGCGATGCGGCCGATCGGCTATAACAGTATGGCAAGTCGACCGAGCATAACGGTGAGGTCCGTCGGGTGTGCATAATAGTGAGACTGGTCGATCGAGTGATTAGACTTAACTGGAGCTCTAAGCGTGATTATTACTGGTGGCTCGTGTTATCTGACAGGTTGAAACACACATCCCTCTGATTACTGTGCAGCTGTCAAGTGCGTTCTTTTAACTAACGTCCTTTATGTAGTAATTCTTACTATAATAAGGAACTGATCGGGCCAGCGGACCATCGCTCGGGTGGCAGTCGATTGACCGATTAAATCGCGTTAAGGAGGGGCGATCGATCGGTCGTTACCGTCCGGGCGTAGTCTAGGTCTAATTATTACTTGACAATTCGCATCTTCTAGGAGTCGTTCAAAATCTGAAATGGTGAGGGTGCTGAAATCCAAGATGCTTGATATAATTGTTTATTGACGGTCTGCATTTTCTAAATGTCACTGAAATTTGGAACGTCGCGTTTCTTGGGCTGCCTTACGTTGTCACACGCTGTTACGTGTGTCCCTTCGTTTG
>JAOQMR010000009.1:23197366-23207636 GCA_027563865.1 Erythroxylum pelleterianum
GGTGTGTTACTATTCATTGCACCAAAAAATTTGGTGTTTTGGTGTCTTGGTTGGAGTGAATTTTTTGCACCAAAACATCAAATTTGGTGTTTTGGTGCCTTGGTTGGAGATGCCCTCACCGTGCAGTTTATGACCCTGTCAAACGACAAAACCAACAATACGTTACGTTAAGTTTACCAGAGGAACCAAAATCTTCAATACTGGTAAGGGCTGCTTGTCACGAGGGTGAAACTCTCTACAGGGTTTTGTGTGTTTTTTTCTTTTAACGGAGGAATATATAGTTTCTATCTTTTAGATATATATTGGGTAAATCTCTGAATTAACCCAATAACCTACAAATCACGTTAACTGGGTATTCGCCTTCTACGACTGACTCGATCAAGAGTAAGAGAAACCGAACATAGAACCTTTCGTAACTCAAACATGTCTTAAGTTTGATCTTAAACTATGTATTTAGGTTTAGTCCGATTTGAGGCTTCATGTTCCATATTGAAATTTAAAAACTAAAAACCATATCATTTTAAAATAGAATTTTTGGTTCAACTCAAATTTTGTTTTTTTGTTTGATTCTAAGACTCGAGGTCCAAATTGATCGAATTTTAAATTATGCTTTTAGTTTTTAAAAATTTTCAAATTTTGATGGCAGATTTGAACTTTCAAATTTTGATGGCAGATTTGAACATGAGCTACTCGACCCAACTCAAAACCTAAAGCTTTTAGAAAAAATGACCTTATTTTTTAATTTTAAAATTAAACAAAGAAAAAAATCAGATTGAGTTGAATTGTCCAAATCCAATTTAGCTTGGGCTTGGGCCAGGCTCGAACTGGCCCAACCTATTGCATCCCTAATATTAGTCTCTTAATAAATTTTAAAATTTAGTAAAATATTTTTAATTTTATATAATTAAAAATTTAACAACTCTTATTTAAATATAAATTTCTTTAAATGTTGTATCCTAGTATAGGTAAAATAATTGTAATCCAAAATACATAGTTTCTTATTTTATTTCATAATAAATATTTAAAATAAAAATTTATTTCATTTTAAACCTAAATTGTTGAAATTTTCTTAATTGATAATTTTTATTTAATATTTTACTTTTATTAAGATATTATAATATGGTATGGTATAATTTATTTTTGTATATATATAATGATGAATATGTGGGATTGAAATTGAAATTACGGGATTAGATGAGGTAAATGATGCTTACTCGTGAGATTGCAAGAGGCAGGCGACCGAATGACATTTCAAGCAATGGAGGTTTAATGT
Source organism: Erythroxylum pelleterianum (assembly GCA_027563865.1). Taxonomy (NCBI): domain Eukaryota; kingdom Viridiplantae; phylum Streptophyta; class Magnoliopsida; order Malpighiales; family Erythroxylaceae; genus Erythroxylum; species Erythroxylum pelleterianum. The sequence goes on from JAOQMR010000009.1 coordinate 23,198,640, forward strand.
GAAGGACAAAGTACTTTGACTTGTTCTCAATCACTAGATGCACTGAAGAATTGCATGTCAGGATCTCTGTAGCAACTCCATGCCCATCCACTCCTTCTGCTAACCAAAATTGGCCTACTCCACCCATCTGCATTGAATAAGATTCAGTTCAACTAAGATTATAGATAGCTTGCATAGATATGATAGCTTCAAGCTCTCAATGAACTTACCTTCACAGAGATCATGGGTGGTGGTGGTTTCGTGGCGATGTAAAAGACGAGCAAAGCAAGTCCCAAGCTCACCATAAGTCTCCAGCTTACTTGCAGACAAACCCAAACACAAGAATCGCTCCTACTGAACGAACAATGCCTCCACCACCAACCTCCAATGCCTTTCCTACCATAGTAATCATCATCCTCATCTTCCTCTTCATTTCCATCTAACTCACTGAGCACTCCTCGGTGACCATCGACAATGACCAGACGGTTCTGGTCCCCACTAATCATCTTCTTGTCACTTACGAAAGAGTTGTTGGACGACCCATGAGAGGACGAGTAGCGAGAGAGTGTGAGTCTTGAGACCTCAGGGTTCTTGTTGAGAGGTATGGTGTCTGATCTGGTTGGAGATGACAGGAACGTGGAGGAGTCAAGATGGCCGGTCTTGACATTGTCGCTGTTTGCATGGGACACGGTGGAGGGGCTTTGAACGTAGTAAGAAAATGGGTAGGGGTGAAACAAGGTTTCATGGTCGTCACTGTCCAATCTCTGAAGATGAGTGGACATTGAAACAGACATTCTGATACAAAGAAAAGGGTACGTAGCAGCTTTTTACGAGGAGACAATGACTCCATCTTCATATATATATATATATGGTTTCTTTGATAATGATGAAGAAGAAAACCTTATAAAATGAAGGTAATGATCAAATATTGCTTAAAAGAAAGGTGTCTGTTATGTTTTAAAGCGATAATTGCGGAAGCTGTAATCCCAATATCCTCGTAGTCTTCACAACTTTACACCGAATTGTCTCTAAATAATGACAAGCCAAGCACGCTTCGCAAATGAAAGAAAAAGGCAAAAGGGTAGGGAGATAGGTTTATAATGTCATAGAGATAGGTTTATAATCTCATAGAGAAGACTAATTTATATATCTATGTATATATTGTCTAGTGACTAAAATAAACATTAAATAAAAATTATGAACTAAGTAAGACTTTTTAACTTCAATGACTAAAAATTTAATTGCTGAGATCAGTTTAACTATAAAAACTTAAACCGCTCATTTTTTTTCAGTTCGATATTTAATTTTTCGATTCAATTTATTTTAATAACTTTTGTTGTTAAAAATTGATCAATTTATTAATTAATCAGTCGATTTTTTAAAATTAATAAAAAGAGATTGTTTAATAAAATAATCTCTTTTGTTATCAATTAAATTTTAAATTTTTTGATAAGTAAGAATAATCTCTTTTAATTATATTTAAAATTCTTTAATTTTATTCCATTCTTAGTCAATTTTACGACTATTTAATATCGGTTGAACTTTTTAAATTTTAAGCCTCTTATCTTACCAGTTTACTTCTAGTCTGATTTTTAAAATATTTGTATTAATAATATTATTAATATATATGGAATATGATCATTAATCAAACTACATTCCAACAATTAGAGATGAATAAAAAGTATAGATAGATGGAATATTATTATCATATCTTGGTCTCCAAGAGAAGATGGATTGGAATACAAGGGTGTGGGTGTCCATATAGGTGTGATGATTGTAAGCAAGTAACACAATTACTAATGAAATAGTAATAATAACAAAAAGCAGAGTGGATCAGCTTTTGCTTTGATGGGAAGATATTATGGAATGCACTTCTGCTTCACTGCCATCCCATCATTGTTATGTTAATGTACTCCTCTTATTGATCCTTTAAAAAGATGCTCACTTTTGTAAAGGATAAGTCAGAAAATTAGTTATTTAATGAGGATTGAATCGAATTTAATATTTAGTTTGAATTGTTATATATGTATTATAAATAATTAATATAGTTTATTCAATATATGTTTAAAATATGGATTATGAGTTTAATGATTATTAAAAGAAAAAAGTTGAACTTGTTGACCCATTTTAATTACTTCTAAACATTTAGATCAGACCTCCTGTTTCGATTAATCAGTTCTTATTCTGTTTTATTAAATTTTACCCATATATTTATATGGATTTCATATAAATATGTTAACAGAATTAGATAACATAGGGTTGAAACACTCTAACGACAACGTAAGTGCTCCAATCTCATCTTTTGTGTCTATGATTTTAGATGTAGAACATCCTTTTGAAAGCTACTATTGAAGCCGAATAAGGTATTATATTGAGGCTGACACTAATATATAAATGGCAATGACTAAATAAACTTAACTGACTAGTTCAATCGTAAAAATTTTGAATCAATCAATTTTTTGTTTAATTTTTAACTTTTCAGTTTGATTTATTTTAAAAAAATTCTTATTAAAAATCGATCAGTTTAGTAATTAATTGAATGATGTTCTTATAAACAAAAATAAATCAACAAATTTTTATTTAATAATTTTTTTTCAATTAAGCTTTAAATTTTTTTGATAAGTTTGGATAATCTCTTTCAATTATATTGTAAGTTCAAAAATTAGCAAATTTATCCAAATATCTAAAGTTTAAAGACTTTTATTTAATGAATTGAAGTGTTACAACTACGACGCTTTGGCCGAGTGGTTAAGGCGTGTGCCTGCTAAGTACATGGGGTTTCCCCGCGAGAGTTCGAATCTCTCAGGCGTCGAGTTTCTTTTTTATTCTTCTGCGCGTCTGACTCTTACAGTAACTTCATGTTTATGATCAGTCTCAGATGTTGGTAACTAATGTTGAAGGTCTCGAATGAGTTTCCAACAACACGACTACTTGAGCTCAAACCATTGACTGTATTAGACTAAGAAAGAAACACTTTTGGTTCAACTTGAAGCAGTTAGAAACGGATCAAAGCTAGTAGAATAGAGATTACAGAAGCAAGAATGTTAAGAGATAAAAAGAACTACCCTTATTAACGTATCATTACATGATTATTTATCACCAACAAATCTTTATTTCCCTTCTCACTAATCTACATATCTATTCACATTTTGCTTTACATGAACGATGACTATTGTATCAACTCGTCCAAAAAAATACCCTTAACCCACAAGTCTTTCAAAGAGAATGGATCACTCACTAGTTATTACCAACGAGATTGAAGAATGAACATGGAGATTTGCTAGTTGTAGAAGAACCCTATAGCTCAAAGTTTCCTAGGACATAGCTTGTAGTCCACGGGTTTTAGAGGGTATTGCTGGTTATTGATCTTGGAAATCAAGGAAAGGTATGGAAGATATGTTTTCCATCAGACCTTCCAAATCCCATTCTCCAATTCTCAAGTTTTCTCCATGCCAATGATTTTCGAGCCCCAATATTTCCTCCACTTTAAAGCTCTGACGATCAGTGTTGTTGAAGCAAGTGTTACTATTCAGGTGGTGGTGGTTGTGATTGCTTTTCGGACTAATGCTATTATTACTGACACCATTAGTCTCTTGAGTACCTGTACTCTCCAATGGAGGAAGATAAATGTCCCGCTCTAAGCCCGATCTACTGTTATTACCCACCCATGCACCACAGTCACCATAAAACCCATCTCCTACGTCCGGTTGCTCTAAACATGTAGGCATGTCAAGAAAACTTGCCACCCCAGTCATCTCATAATGGTAACGCATCATAGATGAAGGAACAAGCTGGTCGGTGGTGATCAGAGCTTGCATGGATGATGCGGGGTTTGAGTCCATGCATAAGGCAGCAAGTTCGCCATCTTGCATTGTCATGATGTTTCCCATAAATTCTCTGGTCTCTGATGAATGATCACTGTCATTTGGTGATGCCGTGGCATTAGGATTATTCATCTTCAGCCTCTTCTTTAAGGTGGAATTCCAGAAGTTCTTTATCTCATTGTCTGTTCTTCCTGGAAGACGAGCCGCAATTTGAGACCACCTGTTGATCGTGTTGTTTAGAATATAACTGATTATTAACAATTCTCAGAGGTGCTAGAAGATGCGTGTTTATAGATGATATCTTCCTAATGTGTTATAGAGAATGTCACTGAAGTCTCGTTTCCATCTTCTATGGTGTAATGCAAAATGACTAGTCTACAACTAGATTTGGAAATGAACGTGATGTTAAATTACCAAAAATACATGTCCATGTTGTTCTCCTTAAGTTTCAAATTTGCATCTTTAAAGTTTTAGAGAAGGGTACTGGAAAAGTGTTTGCCAGCAACGAAAAGACTAAACAGTTCAGTTTTCGATCCAAACCAGCTATGTATATATATACCTTGAGGCTTAAGAGTTAGGAATATATACAGGCAGGAAGGAAACATACAACTCTGACTGATATATCTCAGGCTTATAAAAGACTAGAAGATAAGAATAAACATCGTTTGAACACATTGTAAGAACCTACATTGTCAAAGAGACATTCTCAGAAAATTATTTTACAGTATGTGCATCACTGCATTGTATGTGAAGATCAAGCAGTCAGAACCTTGAAAGAGAACTGGAGTGGAAGTAATTAAGAAAACCTGTTTCCAAGAATGGAATGCAAGTGGACGATAAGCTCTTCTTCTTGAGGAGAAAAAGCACCACGCTTGAGGTCAGGTCTCAAGTAATTAATCCAACGTAGACGACAACTCTTTCCACATCTCTGCAGACCAGCATTCCTGGCAATGTCACTCCAACAACCTTGTCCATTCGTCAACATGTAATTGATCAGCTTTTCATCTTCTTCTGGAGACCATAAACCTTTTCTAAGCTTGGTTTTGTTGGTGTTCTCTCTATCCTTGCCAATCATATCAGGCTTCCTCATTGTTTGTTTGGGCAGCTAGTTTGAGATGGGATCTAGCAGAGCTCTTTTGGTTGGTTCTTTGAATGGTTTGAAGGCTAGAGCATAGTTATATAGTATAGGCAAATTATAATACTGATTATAAGTGTGTATACTAGACAGAGAAAGAGAGAGAGAGAGAGTTAGAGGAGGCTTCATGAGATGGTAAGAGTGATTATGATGGTGATGGTTGTGGGGTTTTGCTTACAATATGAAAATGGGTATGAATAAGGAAGATAAAACATTAAATTTGTTGTTGGTTGCTAGGTAGAGTGGAAAACGGATTGGAGGGGGACCTCATCTCTTACCAGAGACAGAAAGACAAGACAAACAGAGAGAGAGAGAGAGAGATGGTTAATTAGTCTTCTTCTTGTCTTTGACTCCATCTTGTCTTTTTTGATTCATTTTTCTTCACTCGCAAGGTAATCATGTGTGTTTGAGGCACAATCTTGCTTCCACTTTACATAATTTTCTCACCCTCTCTCTTCCCTAGCTCTGTGTCTTGGTTATACTTCAAAAACACGTGTGGTTTGAGAGAGAAAGAGAGAGCCCTGCCTGAAGTACTTGTTACTACTTACTAGGCTTAAGATATACAGACAGACTACCCATATCCTTTTAGTACTTGCTTTTCTGGTGATAGTGTTTTAACCTTACATGAAAAGTTATTAAAGCATTCGAATTTTTCATGTCTTCCAATTACTTTTGCTTGCTTGCTCTTTGAGGTTTAGCATTTTACAGGCCCTGCTCACCCTCCTAATCTCCTCTTCATCTTTGATAGAGTAAAAGACCAGTATGCACCATAATTAACCAGTTAGTTAACTAAAACCAAACATTCATAAGGATAAGATGGAAACAGTTTCATCTGGTAGAAAGTGATCGATTGAAATTCGTTCGTAACATTGACTCATTACATTACTTAACAATCTGAGAAAATCATGATAAAAAACGGAAAACCATCATTTTTACTCCTAGTCATGTCCATTTCAGGTAAGAATCAATTAGACTATAGTAAGCCTAAAGTGTTCAAACTTAGCAGAAAATGGTATCACCAATGTCATTTGATCTGACAGAATTAATCATTAATACCCTCTGGTGAGAGACTCATTGGTTCTCTAAATCTGACTTTTCAGGGCACATACACTAAAGGAAGGATCCTAGGTGAAATAGGAAATCTGATAAAGAGGGCAGGGCATGATCCGGATTCCTGATAACGGCAGAGATAAATACACCTTGGTAAAAAACTGGATATCCCGACAAGATAAATAACTATAACATGAACACAAGTATCATACCTGTTTCTGAGGTAAAACACACTCCACAAAGCTTTCATTTTTGTATGTGTTGTCATCGTTTTCTTCCTCAGCAAATCGCTTTCCATACCTAACCTTTCCCTATCCTTACATGCTAAGCAGTCCTTCCTACATGAAAGAATGGTCATGTATCAACAGATATCGCATTAGTAAATTACCCGAGTCACAGTCCAATCACAATACGGCTTTCTGGTCAATTCGTGAGAAATATGAGTAATGCAAAGTCACTAATATGTTGATTGTACGAGTTAACAGGGACTGCAGCAAGTGGAAAACTCTTCAAGTTACTCAAATGTATTCTTCCACAGCTGTTCTGATAAAATCCAAAAGGCTTTGTAAGCCAAGACAACAAACACACACTTCTCCTGCTTCGTAGCAAAGACAAGAAACACCACGTAGCCTACATTGTTGTTAACTTCGTACCCCACAAATACTGATCTTTGTCTGTCCCCTCCACAGAGGCGGGACCTAGACATCCAGACACTAAAAAATACCTATGTAACAAGAAGCTCAAATACCAACATAATCTTGTAAGAAAGCAAAACAAAGGAAACAGATTAGCATGTATATTTCAAGAAACAAAAAGCTCATAATTCTACCTTTTTTTTCTTCTTGATGGGTTGGTGACCCAATATTCATCATTTCAAAAAGACAGGAACAAGGCTTTTAAAGATGAAAGAAGATAAGGTAAAAAAGCGTTAGTACCTTTTATAGTAGCATCAATAATATCATCTCAGAGGAAAAGAAAAGGGGCATTACGTTTCTCTACAGTTCCACTCCATTGAAAAGTGAGAAACAATAGATCGCTCCTCTGATCCTAGGAGAATGAAAAGGGGCTTTTATGCATCCTCCTCGTGACTAGTCCTAGATTTGCTTCCATGATTCCATCTTAAAGCATATCCTACAACGAGCAGCGAAACCAAAGGTATAAGATTTCAAGTTCTTAATCATTATCTCATGGCGAATCCTAAGAATGCAATCGTCCGCTACAAGTGGATTTCAAGAAAAACAGGGAAAGAGTTTAACTTTCCGGAGACAACCTGAGGTCCGTGTCCGTCCGACGAGACGACGGTTCAAATGTCTCCTTTTCGAGGGAAAGACGGTACTGATAGATAGCGAATGAGGTCGCATTCTCTTTACGTGCTATCGCAACCAGACCATGACATGTGTCCAATATAATATTTGTCACTATAATTAAAATCAATTACTTTGCATCACAAAAATTGAATTAGTCCCATTCCGTCTCAAAATTTTAAAAAATTAAAAATCAAGTTTGAATTATTTAAAATTAAAATTATTCTATTTAATATCTTTTATAAATATATAATTTATTTTAATTCATAATTATCTTTCAATTTATTTATTTTAAATTAACTAATATTCATACAATATTGTATTGTTTAGGTCTTATTCAAATAAATTTTAACAATTATTTATTTATTTCAAATTTTAAATTTTTATAATAAATCTATTTTATACAACAACAACACTATCCCGAAGAAATCCATTGAAACACTTAATTTAGAAAGGACCAATAGTACGAAACTTTACCCCTAACTAGTAGAGATAATGTTTTTAAATGACCCACATAAAAAGGAAATAATGTAATAATAAAAATATAAATATAAAACATTAAAAATTTGTAATAATAACTATTGTTATTATTATAAAAATAATAAAAGAAAAATAAAAAATCATAATAACACTAATAATCATAATCATAATCATAAACATAAACATAAACATAATAATATACTACCATGATTTATTGACGAAGGATCCTTTACTTGAATCCTAGCATTCTAAAGTTTTCTATTATGAGTTATGTCTTCGGTAAGTTCCGACATTGTCATATCTTTTTTTTATCACATTTTCCCAATTCTGCCTAGCCTCCCTTTTTTCTCTTACACTCTCTACTATTCTTCAAATTTTAGAATAGATATTCTTGAAGATTACTTATTCTGTATTTGATTTCTAACCAAACACAAGTTTAATAATACGTTAGGAATAGAAAGGGACTAGAATAGTTATTTCCTTATACCAAACATGGCCTAAGTACGATGTTCTCGCATCTTCTCACTAAAACATCTAAGTGTCTCCTCTTAATATCTCAAAAACTACCTAAATCTTGTCTCCCTTAATTTGTCCATAATGTTAACTATCTTTAATTTATCCTTTACCATTTCATTCCTATCCTTATCTTTAAAAATAATCAAGTTTATATTTAAAAATAATCTATTTTATGTCATACATGAGCATAATAATTTATAAATATTTTAATATCAATTTCAATTAATCTAGTATAGATCTACTTTGCACTTTTTAATTTTATTTAAATTATATTAACTCATTACATAATATATTTCTTGTACCCTTATTTTATTTTATTCACAACAATTTATCATTAATTAAGTATATATCAAATTAGTACTAATAATTTGATAAATAATATATTTCTTGTGCCCTTATTTTATTTTATTCACAATTAGGGGTGTTCAAAAAAACCCGCAAACCTGTGAACGGGACCTGAACCGCATGAACCGAACCTTTAAACAACTCAGGTTCGGTTCGAACCGAACTTGAAAAATCAGATTCATGGTTCAGGTTCAGGTTTTTAACTTGCGGTTCTATGTTAACCGAACCTAAACCGCACCTATAACAGTTAATCGAACCGAACCTGATTTATATGTTTAGGTTTAAAACTGAACCTGAAACACCCAAAAAACCTATCATATATTTAGATATAATTTAAGAGGATATTAATAATAATAAATTCACT
>JAOQMR010000009.1:23207736-23220081 GCA_027563865.1 Erythroxylum pelleterianum
ATGATAAAATAAGATTTAATGATGTTAGAAGAATAGTTTTATTATTATTTTAATCAATGAGATCTAATAGAGCAGTTTGTTCCATCACTGTTGCATCTGAGTTGGCTTTTAGTACAGGAGGTTGAGTGCTTTATTCATTTCGTAGCTCTCTTATTTCAAAGATGGTGAAGACTATTGTTTGTGGACAAGATTGGCTGAGAAAATCACATGCTCCTCTTTACATGGAAGAGAGACTTGAAGCACTTGAGCAAATTGAATCAGGTAATATAATTTACTTTACCTTTTTTTAATATACAAATAAATAAAAATTCTTTTTTTCAATTAAAAAAGAAATAACGAATCTAACTCTTTTTATTCTTTATTTTCTACAGATGTGGCTTTATGCATAACAGTGAATTATCCTACCATCTTATTCGAAGAATAATTGTTTAATAATTTATCTCCTTTTTTTTAGTATGGATCTTTTATAAGATATTGTTTGGCTTATTTTTACTTTGCTTGGGTTTAACATATTGGATTAATCTTTGATAGATTTTATATGAATACTTTTATGAATATTTTGTATTTGTTTTCATCAAAATTTTTAATAATTTTTATCATATATATTGATATGAATAGGTTCTGGACTGGTTATCCTGAAAACCGAACCTGAAAATAGGTTAACCGATCCTATAGGTTCTTTAGGTTCAGGTTCAGGTTCTGATTCGTGAAATCGCCGAACCTGACGTTCAGGTTCAAGTTCAGGTTACTTATGAACGGGTCAGGTTACCCTACCATGAACACCCCTATTCACAACAATTTATCATTAATTGAGTATATATCAAATTAGTACTTCTAATAATTGATAAATAAATTATATCAAATTAGTAGGGCTAAAGAATGCAGCAGTCATCTCTTCAATGGAGTCTTCCCAAATCATAGGATAAAAAATAACAAAAATATCATCTAACAGTTAGAAGTCTGGATGCGTACTATTAAACCTCTTTAAACCCGACATATTGGAGAGAATTTTACAGTAACTCTCTTAAGAGAAATTTTTCTTGGAAAATGAAAACACAGGAAACCAAAAATAAGCAGCAGTACAAAACAATGGTAAATTAGTGTACAATAACATGACATCCTCCACCAGACCTGAGTTTTCCTCTGTAGCTACCCCCATTAACAATGTTCTCTACAATGTATGTATTTATGTAAGTATCCAAAAGCATTTTTGTCATCTTACAGCTTCTGGAGCAGAATTGCAGTAAGGTGTGTGCAAGCAAACGAACTTGGTGCATGTTAAACACAGTGTGGCTAATCCCAATCCCACTGCAACCCCACAACAGCTTTTCTGTTTGTCCAACCTCACTGCTCTCTGAATTATCCTTCCAAAGCATGGGATTAATCCCCCACATGCAAATACCATCACATGATCCAGACCACTGTAGTCAATTCCTGCAAGTATTGCTCCGATTGCAGACATAGGACCTGCAAATCCGATTAGAGCAGCAGCTGCTAGTGCACTGTGCCAACTGTCGGTAACCCCAAAGATGCAGCTAGCAACAGCTGCTCCCCGCGGGAAGCCGTGTAAAGAGACAGGAAGGACCATGTGTCGACCGAGTCCGTAAGCTTTTGGTGCAGCCACTCCTAGTGCGAGCCCCTCAGCCACTGCATGAAGGGCGACAACACCACAAGACAGGAATGATTGGAGGGTATGGACACTAAGCGGGAAGTTGGTAGCTGTTGTTAGATTACTTCCAGACGTCTTTTTACGACTTGCAAAACTTAGAATTCTGGAGCTCAAGATATGAACGGATGCCGCTCCAGCGATAAACAGAAACAGGAGGGTAATGACGCCAATCTTTAGAGACACAAGTAACTGAAGTGGTCGCCAGGCACCAAGGACAAATGCAATGCCACATGCTGTACCTATGAGAAGAGCATGCTGGAAATGAAATGCAAGGGCGAATGCAACAAGAATTGAGCCACCGAGCAACGGGCCAAGACCAAAAAGCAACGAAACGAAAAAGCCTGAAGCATCCTCTGAACTGCGTGTAACAAAGTGAGATTTAGTTCTACATAAAAACTAACTGCAAGATAAGCAAAAGCAGCATAAGTAAATTGAGACAGGCTCGGGACAAGGCAATAAAATCAGCACTTGGCAAAGATTAGAGCATCTCAAAGGCTAAACACAAGACGACTCCTCTCAGTCTAACCATGAATTCTCAGAAACTTCAAGTCACAGTGCTACTCACTCGTAGTTGTGGGTAAAATTCTCAAAAACAGTGCTCAGTGCTTCCATAAATGCAACAGAGATTGTAGCTGCTGATGCCACTTGAGAAGGTGAGGCTTCCTATAATCAGAAAGCCAGTGAGAAACAACACTGTATCCAATATAAACCAGTAATTAAACAGATATAGAAAGAAGCATAATATAGATTCTAAGATTAACATGTCTTTCTTTAAGGTGTGCTGAAGAAAAATTTATAATTGAATTCAGCTGATTATGTGACCAAAATATGCACAAATAACAAAGAATTTTCGTTCTCCAAAAGGAACCAACTCTTCAAAGCCATATATATTATTACCTTAAATGCATCAGGAAGTACCTCAGCAACAACCATCCAAATCATACATCCGGCCGCAAATCCCGTGCAGAAAGGTAAAAACTTATTAAATGTATCAGCGCATATAAAAGATGGAACTGCTACAATGGGCTGCAAGTAAGTGGCTAATCTGTTAACTGTTGACAAGTTGGTAAAACAGGCAAATCGGCAAGGCCTGTTTCCTCTAAAGAAAATCTAACAACTGAAAAACTTATCTGCACTTATAAACAATGCCTCTTCCAGTATTTGATATGTCTATCAATCTGAATTGATGGAAACACAGCACTGTATAACCCAGACTGTATTTTCTAAATCTTAGCCTGTTAAGCATTAACAGCGCATTTATTCTGCATTTTTTTTTGTCTTTTCAATAAATGGTTTAAGGATCCCCTAATGTTATCTTAGTATAATGGAATCGCATAACTGTCTTACACTAAAGCACATCCGAAAGCAAAATGTGATACCTGAGGCAAGGATGTGATCACACTCCATAACATTGCATTCTGAGGAGAAACACCTCTGGATGCAAGCACCATACTTACAGCCAATCCCTCTGGTATGTTATGCACGGCAATGGCCAAAGTTACCAAAAGTCCTTGGGCAAAACCTTTTGAACCAGCAAAGGAAACTCCAACTCCAGAGCCCTCCCCAAATGAATGGAGAGTCATAATCCCAATAACAAGAACAACTTTAGTTGCATCAGCACCTTTTATGTCCAGCATACTTACTTCCCCATATTGTTCAAGAAACTAGAACAAAAAGCATTCAGCTATTACACTCACTAAGTTACTAATATGAATTTCAACTGACATAAGAACACTATTAGACACTAAAGTCCATTAACATTACCTTTTTGCACAGCAAAATGAAAATGCCACCGAATAGTATCCCAATCACAACCCAACTACCAGCACCATGAGCCTGTCCCTCTTGAACTAGGTCAAAGCTGGCAGCCAACATCACACCAGCAGCCATTCCATTGCATATTCCAGCCCATTGAGGATCTAGCTCAACAAAAAAGAACGGTACCGCACCTAAACCAGTAGCAGCAGCCATGGCCAATGTGAACAATGCAACAGTAGATATTGAAACTCGAGTATAACTCCCCTTCTGTTCACCCATCCCACTAGCCATGCTCTCAGTCTTAATGTCATTCTCTAAACCAGTTCCATATATGATTCTGCCCACATCCTTGTTTGGAGCTGACCTTATTTTTTCCGGAATTTTCCTTTCAGACTCTGCCAAGATGCAGCCAAAGAGAACTGTGTGGAATAGTAAAAAGAACACAACAAGTCTGATTCCGAACCGCATTTTTCTTTGGATGCACCGTAGGAAGCACGTAATTCTTCACATAAAATTTAGCCCGCTCAGTGGCAACTATACTATAAACATCCCAGTCCAGATGAGATATCAGATGGCATGTAACATGACTCTGAGCATGATCTCTGGCATGTCAAAATACTTAGGTTTTAATCAAAGGGGTCAGGCAAAGCCATCAATTGAATTGAAAGAAACAATGAACAGGCAAGATTACCTAAACACTTCAAAATCCTTGGAAGTGAACCAAGTCAAGTGATAAGTATCCCACAAAGTCGCAGGTTTCGATTACCAGAGATCAAGTCAAACTGAGTCGATGGGGTTTCCTTTCGCGAGGTCAGACACCTGAAGGAAAATGATCAAATCAATTGTCTAAAAGATTGAAACTTTGACTAATCCCCTCTATTCCCCACCCGACCTATAATCAAGAAAGAAGATAAATTGGAAAATACACCATAAATTGTTAACATTTTGGATTCGAATAAATTAAAAGAATATAAGACAAACAAACAACTGGGTATGGGCTCCACATTATGTCTTTCTCTATTGAAATTCTCGAAAAAATCAGGAAAATAAATGGCAGATCGTCATTAAACCCTAAGAATTCAAACTTACCAACAGAACACAAGAGCCAGACGCTCGCAAGAAATGAAGGGGTCCTGAGATCAAGAATCTCAATAAGCCAAACAGTTAAAAGGGAAAATGAATTTAAAAAAAAGGAAGGAAACAGGAAGGATCCAAAAGGGAATAAACCCTGAATTGGGATTTCGGGGGATTTAATAATATCTATCCAAGTTCGCACGTTGTTTTGCTTCCCGACCCCCCAAAACCGGCGAATTAAAACAACAATCTTTACCTTTTATATAACGCGGTCTCATCCGTGAGAAAACACAACGCAAGTTATGGGCTGATAAAATCGAGGGCCTCCAGAGAAACAGAAAATGGTCTAAATCGGTTCCATGAACATGGGAACTGGGCTTCTTTCGTACTCTGATTTGGGTTTTCACTGCAGGAAGTCCGATAATGTCTTTTTCGTCCGCATTTTACATTTCTTTAGTCAACTCGTGTCCTTCTGTCATGGGACCGTCCGTCCGACTACCGTTTCTTTCTTTTACAAAGACCGATAAGACGCCTGCCATGTTTTTGTGTACCAAATCAAATGCAGTACAGACATGTGGCATGAACAAAAATCTCGTCCCTTTCACGTAATCTTAGTAGGTGCTAAATTGCTATACCAAATCCTTTCTGATCACTAAATGACCCCATTTGTGTTAAATTTCTATACCATGTCCATTCTCATCACTGACCCTATTTGTGTTAATATTGGATCTTGATGGGTCTTCTGCTCAAGTTTGAAAGGCCATGATTCACTAACTATGGTGAACCGACAGGCAACTAGAAGAGCTCCTTGAGAATCATGTGAAGCTTCTATGAACCAGTTAGAAGACATTAAATGAGCGAAATAGACAGGTCGTTGACGGAAAGGAAAGAGATGTACCTTGCCCATCTACAAAACTACTTTAGAGCATTATCCATAGAAATTGGTGGAGGGAATTTTCAAGAAGACGCCAAGAAGTTACCCAACTGCTAAAGCTGTAAACCCCAAATCCTGAAAATCCATTGGAATCAAATAAAAACAAAAAAGGGTATGAGTCATTTACGGTGAAGCACAAAACCTGTGGATTTTACCAAACCATGGTTACCAGTATACGCCGCTGGTTCTTTCTACTGCTTAATTATAATCTTGTGACAAAATAAACTAATTACAAAGGTTGGAACGTTGTCAAAAGCTTACCCAATCCCAATCATCATGTTTGCTAGGCTCTGGAATCCAATCGGAATTACTTATCTGCAGTCAAATAGTACAAAAAGTTATATTCTTTGTTTTATCGCGTGTAAGTTCCAGAAATTGCCGGTCTTTGCCGAGTCTGTTTCTTAGTTTTTTCCTCAGCGTACTACCAAATCTGTACCTTCCCTTCCTCCAACTTGCTTAGCAATACAGCAACCTTATATCTGAAACCTGTTCCATAATTTTCTCTTATCACTCGTCTCTCTTGGACATACACAAACATCCCTTTTCATAACCCTTTAAGGTCTCTTTTTCAAGAACGGATCTAGTGGTTCTGGTTTGGTCGACTGAGATAATGTTACAGCTATTCTTCACGGTGGCTTTCTCTGCAATACCCTTGACTCTTTATTTTCCACCTCTGAGAAGCTTGAATCTTTTTGTAGAAACCATGGAGGATCTTTACAGGGAGTCAAGAGCTTACACAACTAGACTCTATCCACGGGCAAGGGTTATGTGGTATAGGCTTTTGGATATCATGCTCTGCAACGTGCGGGTTGACTAGAGGATCTCTGATGTACATGTACATTCCTCTTTCAGTTTGGTTTCTAATCACATAGATTATCTTGAGCTGTTTTGTTACTTTGGGGTTGTTCTGTATCACTGCGGATTTATATTCCGTAAAGATGTTTTTACAGTTTTGTAACAAAAATATTGAGTAACCTCTTTGATTATGTTAAAAAGGATTTGCAGGTTCATGCTTATTCTGTATGATCAACAAAGATCATACAGAATCGATTGACTAGGCCTTGTTTTTAGAATATCTTCGTTGAATCTCCTTAGTTTGCTCTTAAATTTGTTTTCATTTGAGAGTTTATGGACAAAAAGTAAATAGTGGCAGAGGGGTTATTGTGACTGCCATTTTTGACGGAACTTAGCTACGGCAATGGAGGACTGGACATGTGATTTGGAGGATATGAACCGTCTTTATCAGAGTAATAAGCGTTAAAACCAGAACAGCATCTGTCTGTCTTGAAGTTACAAACTCATTCCTACATAAGTACAACCTCTGTTTTGTCTAATTCTGGTATTGAGTAACGTATCTGCAACCAAATTTGACATTTTGCTACAGTTTCTTATCCTAAAGTTGTTTGTGGTCATCCTAAAAAAGAAAGTTTGAGATAACCCAGAAAAGATCTCAGGGATGATAACCACAAAAGGATGAGCAAACAGCAACACGCAACCTCCACCATTTTTCATTGGAGGTGGATCAGTAGGAATTTGAGATTCCTTTCCTTCACCAATTAAATGGACGGATTGAATGAAAACTGAACCTTTTGATTCATTAACGTTTCAATCTTAGTATTACAATCGACAGAATCAAATGATGGAAACTAAGAACAACTCATATGGAGAGGAGTTTCCAAACTAGGTGAATGAAATTAAGAGAATGAATAATGTGCAGAGCTTCAAAAACCACAACACGTTCCAAATCTCTAACAGTCGAAACGTTTCTCTCCTTGCTCTCTCAGTTTCTTCCCTCACATTCTCGTGTCCTGCAGGTAAATAGTTCCGTCACTAAGCTACTCGCGTAGAAACAGCACTAATGCACTTGGCAAGTAACTTAACAAACTTCATCAATATTGCTTCTTTATGATTATCATATCAAGATCAGCAATTGTGAACTATGGTGAGGAAAAGCTTCATATCTCCAACCTCATAAGCCATGACAGCAGAATCCATTGCTGGTCTCATCACTTGATCCATTTGGACTCTGGAGTTGTCCTCTTCTCTTCAATTTTTGGCATCTCTGAACCAGAATAAACCCTGCACTTCAGATACTGAACCTTAGATTTGATTCTCATCTTGAGAAAAACTTTCAAAAAACCCAGAAAAATCTTATCATCCGACAAAGACTTGCGATCTTAAACTGACCGAGACTTTGACAAATACCGTTGACTCCGGCCGTCGAAAAAGCTTCTTTTTTAATCAGCTAAATTTGAAAACTGTCAGGAGATGGATTATATTGATTGCTTTTGACTAAGATAACAGTCTTTTAATTTTATAATCCTTAGTTCAAAATTTTTAATCCTGCAAGTTCAATTCTCTGCTGAAAATTCTTGCCATTTAAGAAAATAGATAGCACCGCTAATATAATTACTATTTGGGTCTTGAATTAGATTAGACAGTGAAGCGGAGAATTCAATTAGTTTATTATCGATCCGAATTTTAAAACATTCTATCAATAAAAAAACTTTTTGACTTAATTCATACAAAATTTAAAATTTTAATCATTAAATTAATTTAAAGAATTTTTTTAACACTTAAAAAACTTAAAAAGTTAAAAGAATATTTAATTTATTTTCCCCATTATAAATGAAAATAAAAACACAATTAAACCTTTAAAATTTTCAAATCTTTATAATTTTTGATCCTCTCCACACAAATGAAATGCAAAATATGGTTTAAGTGCTATAATGAAGAACAATGAAAGAAATATTTCATTTTAATAATTATGATAGGGAATGTTTGGTTGATGTGACAAAGTTGGAGAGAATGAAAAGGGGTATAACAAGTAAGTCCAGTCCAGACTAGCTAAGTAACGATAATGTTCATGTTCACTTGCTCTAGGTTGTCCTAACAAAACAAAAACTTTTAAGTAAGCCCCTATGAGTACAGGACCGAAAAAGAAGTAACTGAACCATCAAGAAGAAGGAAAGAGCCGCAAGTTCTATAGGTTCCTGTTGATCTTCTTATGTCTGGATTCCTCATCCAAATACCTCGCTGTTGCATACGGGACATACCTGACAAGAACAAACAAGTCCAAACACATAGATTTTCTAAAAGTTGTTGTTTCAGTGCACGGTTCTTGAAGATTTTAATACAACAGTTTGGCATACCTTGTTGATACCAAGCCACTTGGTGATGCATGCAGAGTGATACATGTGCTTGCATGGTAGCTTCATTTGTGATTCCCCTATTTTGTACCTCATCTGACAGATTACACATCTGTTGGACAAATATGAAAGAAGAGAAACTAAAGATAAAGGACAGGGAAGGGATAGCAAAAGAAGTCCTTAGAATTAGAGAAATCATTTGAAGAGGTAAAGCAGGATGTAAAAATCCTCTTGAGAAATTTGAAGTTGAAAATAACAGATAGCAACCAATAAGATCAGATGAAAAGAACAATTACGCGATCCGTTTACCTCTCACCATATCTTTTTCGGGAGAAGAAGCTTCTGAACTTGAATTTTGAGGTTGGAAGCAAATTAATTAGTTCCTGTGAAAGGCCTCTACTCTGAGTACCTACTGTCTCACCTAAATCAAGTAATTCCTGTGGCACAGAAGAGTATGCATTAACCTTCAACATCACTCACACACTAAACATAATCTGCAAACTAATATTAATACAACTTTAGGAGCCAACAATTATAGTCTTCCATGAGGAGATGAAATTTCAGCCAGGATAATCATAATCGTCGTACTAAGGCATCTGTAACACCACAATTAACTTGATAAAAGAACAAGTAGCTACGAGGACTACCTACCAATAAGAACAAAAAAGTATTTACGAGGACTTCTAAGAGAAAGCTGATTGTAAGTCAGCAGTTTGAGTAAGTGTGGACGCAAGATGCCACCCCACAATCTTAGGTTGCTATGAACAAGCTTAATTCTGATACCCGAGTCAGACTGTGCACGCATTCTTAACTCTTCTATGAGCAGATCAATGCAAGTTCGAGCATGAATGGGAATGCAGTAAGCTTTAACAAAACCATTAGAAATAGCATAAAGCAAACCTCGTAAGTCATATTGTCTGGATCAATATCATCTTGCCACACCTCCTGATCCTGCAAAAACAGAAAAAGAAATCAGAAGATTGCATTAGTATATAATACATCAGTACACAACATATCCTAACTCTCTAGTGTAAGATTAGCAGCAAAAGAACAACTGCAAGTCAAAAGTAACAAATTGACAAGATGGTTCTTAAAGATTACTTGCAAGCAAGGATACTATTATGACACTTCAATATAATAGCAAGGTAGTAAAAAGTTAAAATTCAGTAGATATGCTATTCAGTATTGAATGGGAATAGTCATGCCAGCAACCACCAATCTAGCGAATATGGTTTAACAAAAGTTTTGTCAAACAAGTCTGCATTGAGTCCATATAAGTGAGAGAACATCGCACCTCAAGACTACTGCTACTTGAATGACTTGAAATGCCTGCATAAGAAAAATAAGATCTCAAGAATCAGTCAAAGTAAAATAACCACCAAATTAGATGCTCCCAAAGATTCAAGAAGAGGAAACCACTTTATTCCTGTTTCAAATAAATAAAGGGCTAAAGGCCTTCCATGCAATCCATATTCCATATAAATAGGTTTTGAAACTAATCAATGTGAAACGAATGGTACATAATGCACACCTGTATACCCTTCAAAATTTGTATCTGTTATTGTGGGCTCCTCAATATTCACCACAGAAGGCGAAGGATATTCCCAAGCTCTTCCAGCAGTGTACATTCTAGGCATATTATTATTTCCATAATGAGTATCGTAATAAGCTGTGGTTCCTGGACCAGAAAATCCAAATTTGTATGCATTCATGTTGGGCGACCAGTATGCATTCTCCTGAAGAAGCAGCTGAAGAACAGCATCCGAACAAACAGGAGAAGGACATCAAAATGTGGCAAGACAACAGAATAAAACAAAAGCTGAAGACTACTGACAAACTATTTTAACTCCATGAAAGCATTCTTTAGATTCACACGGGTATTTGCAGTTATAAACGAAAACAGTGATCAAAGCACAAACCCTTAATGTGTGGCAGAAGTCCAACCATTTCGCTTAAATTTTATTTCCATCTAACATATGAATAACCATATGTTAAATCCTAACAAATTTAAATCTTATTCTAATAAAACTTCTATAAGTTTAAATTCTAAACAAATAGGATAACATATCTAAAACTATAATAACATAATTATATCCCAAACAAATAGGATAACATATCTAAAACTATAATAACATAGTTATCTCACTACTATTTCTTATCTAATAAAGAATCCTAACATAATCTAAATTTCAAACCCTTGTTATCCCATCCTTCATTCCACCAAATTTAAACTTGTGGTTGAATAATTTTTCCTCTTTTATTTCTTCCATAAATTTTAATTTCTTTTGCATCAAACCTGGTTAGAGCTATTACCCTTTCCTGACTTAATATTCCATTTCGTCTCTGTTCCCGAGTATAGTTTAGGTGAGAAGTTGCACCTGATCGTGCAAAGGTCCAGTATGGGCGTAATGTCCAGGAACATGTGTTAGTCCCTCGAAGAAGTCCACGAAAGTGTCAGTTGCAGAATAAGGAAAGCCGGTGTTTATGTAATGTGCTTCCATTTGTCTGTTGCCATTCATTTCGAACCCCAATTAATTCCAGTTCAAACAAAATCCACCTGCAGAATCAACATTCATTTAACATCAGCAGAATAAAAAGTTGAAACCAGAACTAAATATTCCTGCAAAAACACACATTTAATTGAGTTGTTAACAACAGAACATATCTAGCTCTAATTCCAGGGAAAGTAAGATTCTTAAGTATATTCAGAAGTCTTAACTGGTCTCCTAATTATGGGGCAAAAGTCAGAGAAATATTGACTTCGCATTCAAAGCTAAAAGATGCAATTGACTACAAACCAAGTGAGAAAAAAAGTATCAGAAATAAGATGAACTGGATAAACCATCAAAAGCCAAAACCAAGGGCGTTCATCCTCGAAAGCTAAATCCTTTTACATTTGCAGTAGAAAAGAAAAACTAAACAATTCCCTTCATTTTCCTCCTTCGATTCCTTCATCTTCCTTAAATTTTCTAGGCCACCAAACAGAATACCAATGACGCTCTATTCTCTCCTTGTTTTCCACAATCAAATCCATACCTCATTCAGCAAACGTTCTCCTCATTTGGGCTCAGAACTGATAGAAGAAAAAGCAAAACAAGAAAGAAATTACAAGAAACAGTGAACAAAAACAAGTAGAGATAAGAAGAAGAAGAAGAAGAAAAGGAGACCTTGAGAGGAAGGAGATAGCAGAGAGATGCGAAACGAAAGAGGAAGCAAATATATACATATATGCTTTTTTGTGTGTGTTATTTCACTCTCTTGCTTGCTTACTTTTGTTCTCTCTCTGGTTGTCTCTTTTTGTTAAAACTAATCTGACGCATTCACACTGACCAATCTAAAGCCTAATTAGAGACGAGAGAAGACAACCACCAGCGTCGCACCGTAGTCAGACATGGCAGTTAAGGTTAGGTCCGGCCCGGCTTGAGTGGGTCAGAGACGTATTAACCTATTTCTAAAATTACTGTTCCTGTTACTTTTAAATCCAACTCATTTATTAACTAAGAGGGGTGGGAAAAAAAAGGATTGGATTTAAAAGAGACTTTGCTTGAATGTCCAAAAAAAAAAGGAGAGACGGGGGAACTACCAATGGCTCTGTACCAATCTCTAACATTACGTTTGGTTAGCGTTTCTGGTGGCTGGAGACAGAACGGAACAGAACAGAACGGAACAGAAACTGGAGACAATGAGCTGTTTGGTTTATGGTGGACAGAACAGAGAATCTTGTCTCCGTCTCCAGGACAGATGTGTTTGGTTGTAGGGGA
>JAOQMR010000009.1:23228468-23254741 GCA_027563865.1 Erythroxylum pelleterianum
GAAATGTTGTGTGTGAACTAGTCTGATTTGATTGTACTGTCTTGGGTGGCATCCACATATCCTCCCAGGGGGTATTTGGGTGTTACATCTTTGAACTAGTCTGATTTGATTGTACTGTCTTGGGTGGCATCCACATATCCTCCCAAGGGGTATTTGGGTGTTACATGTCTAAAGAAGGATACAACGAAGCCGAAGACTAAGAAGAAATACAGATGAGTTATGGGTTGGAGCTGATGACTTCGGGGTAGAGAGAAGACCAAATAGTTTTCCAGACGAGAGAGTTGGCTTTGCGTAAGTGACGCACATTTAGCTTCTCGAAAAAGCTGTATTTGAGCTTTTAAAAAAGCTATTTCTTCTTTAAAAGTACTTTTAAAGTTTACAGCTAAACACTCACTTTTTTTAATAACTTTTGGAGTAAAAAAAAGTATTTTTGGAGCTTCCAAACACTGAACCAAACAGGTGCTTAAAATTTTTAAAATAAGTAACTTTTGAGTTGTTACATATATTTGAAAATTTTTATTGAAAACAAAATTTTAATCACATATACTAAGGTTGAGTATTATTGAAAATTTCACAATTTAGTGGAATT
Organism: Erythroxylum pelleterianum; assembly: GCA_027563865.1. Lineage (NCBI taxonomy): Eukaryota > Viridiplantae > Streptophyta > Magnoliopsida > Malpighiales > Erythroxylaceae > Erythroxylum > Erythroxylum pelleterianum. The sequence goes on from JAOQMR010000009.1 coordinate 23,229,058, forward strand.
CTTACTGAATATTGTTGTTGTACATATATTTGAATATTTTTAAATATATAATATATAGTTTTAATTTTTTTTTACTAAGATAAGTTGATAAATGCCTATAAAATAAACATGCATTAGCTAGAGAGCTTATCCAAGCCAAAAATATGGAGATGCGGGGGATCGAACCCCGTGCCTCTCGCATGCAAAGCGAGCGCTCTACCATTTGAGCTACATCCCCGACATACACTGTTCTATCCTAAAGTTATCTTCATGCGAGTTAAAACATTTATCATTTCCTTTGTCGATTGCAAAGTGTCAGTGCTTCACACACACGACCAGTGCTGAATTTGCAACGAAAATGATCTTGACCTCCGTTTTCTCTCCGAGCCTTCACTGCACACCATCACCAGCTTCAAGAATTAGGTCGTCTTCAGATTTTGACGAGAGAAAACCAAATACGGCACTCCAATCCCAAACCAAGAAGCGTTGTTTGAGGTGCAACAAGCTTTACCTCGACAAGCATAACTCCCCCACAGCTTGTTCTTTCCATGGTCACACTACTGGTAAGGTCATGCTTTCCCTTCTCAGATTCTTTCTTAATTGCTGTTTTATTATCATAATTCGATGAAAGAATTTGATTATTAACACTCGTTCGTGGGTTGCAGGTGAAAAGGGATTGTTCTCTTTCGCTCCGCCGCACCAAGGGATCGACGGAGAGTGGACGGACAAATCTGGAGTAATAGTGTATAAATGGAACGAGAAGGACAATAGACCGAATACAGGAAGATCTAATTGGAAGAAAAGATGGAGTTGTTGCTCCGAGTATGATGAACATGCCCCTCCTTGTCGTCGTGGATGGCATGTCTCTTATGATGATGGTTTCACTCTGTACTAAGCCCATTAATTCTCAGACGTTATCTTGTTTCTTCCATCTGAATTCTCCAAGTTCTACTCAGTTTTTCAGGTGCTTAATCAGATCGTTTCAGTTTCCAAGAAACAAAATTCAGAATATCAAAGTAAAGATTTAAGATGCATCCAAAACAAGGGTTCATATCAATTACAGCAAATCTCTAGTACGACCCAACAGTCTTAAACGACTCATGAAGATGCCTTAATGTCTGCTCATCTCTGTTCCACTCAGGCGTGGGTGCATTAACGAAATGAGCATACAGTTTGTTTTTAGCACAAGTGACCTTGATCAAGCTATGTTTCCCAACCCCATCAATCTCATACACATAATACATCTGCCCATCCCCGTCTTTCTTCTCTTCACTCACCAGACTATCAGCGCCGGCAATCAAATCCTGCAAGTCTACGTCCGACAGCGCCAAGTTGTTTAGCACCACGTCTTTTGGAGCTAACTGCCTGAACCCAGCAAGAAACGTCAGGTACTCCTTCTCAGTTTTCTTCTTCGGGTTGTAGAACTCGCTGTCCGTTCCGTTTGTGCCCTTCTCCACTTTGGTGACTAGCCGCTCCTTCCAACCGTTGGGGACTTCGTAGATGTACTCGGCCGAGGCTTTCTTGTCGGAGTTGCCACCGAAACCGCCGTAATTGGCGGCGCTGGCTGCCGTGCCGTAGTAAACTTGGAAAGACTCGGCCAAGGAAGGAGGGGAGGCGGTTAAGATAGAGGTGGCGGCAATGGCTGCAGTTAAGGTGGTTAGGAGTGGTTTGTTAGGCGGGATAGGGAGGTGGGGTTTGGTGGTGGAGGGAGGAATTAGTGGAGATTTTTGGGCGGCTAAGGTGGAAGAAGTGGAGGAGAGGCAAGCTGAAGGTGAGAGAATTGTAGCCATGGAAATGGAAGGGGTTGGATTTGGCTGAACATTGGATAGGGGTATTTACTTTTTTCTATGATATTTCTCTTTTGGGCTTATCTAGTTTAAATCGAAATATAATTTTTTAATTATTTAATTATTTTCAATACATCAAGAAAATTAAAAATCTAACCGACCGATAAAAATGTAAAAACTTTGAATGGTATAATTTTTCGATTCGGTTTTCAATTTTCTAATTTGATTTACTTTAATAACTCCTATTTAAAAATTGAAAAGTATATTAATTAATCGGTTAATTTTAATAAATTAATAAAGTTTTATAAGTTAAAATAAATTAAATAATTTTATTTAATAACCTCTTTTTTAATTAAACTTTAAATTATTTGATAGGTGAAGATATTATCTTTCAATTATATTTCAAATTCTGAGTACGAAAAGCTTCCAAGATGTACTATCCGTTGTTCAGACAAATCTCTTTCAGAAAAAAAACGTTAATTTTATGACGGTCTAATATCGATTAAAATTTTTAAACTTAAATTTTTTTATCGTATTAAAATATTATTTCTATATCATCTTTAATAATATTATAGCGTAAAATAATAATTATTATTATAAAAAATATATTTAAATCTTTTTTTTAAAGAGCAAAATACTCGAATTCTCATTCAAGATGAGAAAACTCAATCAGAAACTGAGGAGTAGAAATTCAAATCCTTAGATGCGCAAAGCGAATAGATGCTCGAGCTAAAGAATGAGCACGTCTATTGGCTTGCTTACGAATCCACCTATAGGAAATATTCGGTAGCGATAATAACAAAGTATTACAATCACAAATAACAGTACCTAACTTGGAAAGATCAAAGTCCGGTGAGCTAAGTGCGAAAAATAAAATTTGAGAATCCATAAAAATAGTGCCACTGCCTTTCAATGTGCTGCTGTCTTAGAATTTGCAAGGATTGTCGAAGTGCTAGTGCTTCCGCAACCAAGGGATCCGCATTACCAACATAATGACTAGAAAAAGCTCTAATAAACTCTCCCTCAGCGCTCTTTAACACTGCTCCAAAGCCAAGCTTACCTTCACGATGGAATACCGCCCCGTCAATGAAAAATTGCCAACCGTTATTGCTACTGTCCGTCAGAGAAAAAGATGAAAAACGCTACAATAATCTACTTGTTGATAAAGAAAAAGCTGACGTAAGTAACCTAGAATGATTCTAAAGCTCCAAGAAATTTAGAGCTTCCAAATGCGTTGTGTAGCATGTTATATTTTTGTGAAACCAAAGCATATTATTTCTTGCCATTCTAATATGTCTTGCATAAATCATAAATTTTTTGATCTGAATTTTGTCACAAATAAAAAATGTATTTAGATCTTTTACAGGTCATTAAGTTGCATCTCTAACAATGATACAGCGAGCCCAAACAAGGACATTAAGTTTCATGTCCGCAAAATTTGTGAAAAAAGCCCAATTTCTCCAATCAGTAAATTTAGAGTTTGAGGCGGGGCATTTCGGGTACTTCACGAGGCCGTCACCAGAAACAAGGACGCTAGGAGGAGAGCGCGGGATAATTCAGCGGGAGGGAGAGGCTGAGAGGGCCTCTGTTTATAAGAACAGTGTTTTTGTGGTGAAATTCCATTTTCTAACTCATTCTTGGAATTGGATTTTGGTTTCGCAATTAACTCTTCTCTGTTCCCCCCTTCCTCTGCCCTTTTATTCTGCACAAAGGACAAAGGAACATCTCCATCCATGTCTAGAAGGTATAAAGATATATATTCTCTGTTTGTTTCGTTTCTTTATATTCATTGGTTGATGATCGGGATTGTCGAACTTAGGCGTTCGATATGTTCACATATTTTTAAGGAAAATGAGAATCTGATTCATGGGCATGGGCATGGGCTTGAAAAGATCGATTTTTCTTCGTTTTGGAATTGAAGGGGGATAATGATATTCACGGTTTCTTCTTCATCTAATTTGGCTTAGAGCTATTTGCATGTTACTTGTAAAATTCAATTTGGTTTTCTGGCTCGTAACTTTGCAATTATTTAGAAATGGGCTTATCTTTATTTGATTGTTGCATACGCTTATGCTCACGGTTGCGAGGTTATCGACGCTATTTTTTGTCTGTGTTTGTGAGAATTAAATGTTCTCACGAGTTGATCTTGCCGTTTTCATAATCCTAGAGACATCTTTTGTCTAATTATAAGGTTTGGAATTCTTCAGGGTTCTTTGCAAGTTTTTTGCTCATGGAGCATGTCTGAAAGGGGAAAACTGTGAGTTTTCACATGACTGGAAAGACCCACCCAACAACGTAAGACTTATTAGTACTCCTTGGTTTTCTTTTTGTTTTCTTTTTTTAGGTTTATTTCTAATTTCTGCTATATGATGATTACTGTTCATCAACATAGATTTGCACATACTACCAAAAAGGAATTTGCTCTTATGGTAGCCGATGTAGATATGAGCATGTTAAACCTTCAAGGTTAGATGCTGTTGCATCATCTTCTTCTACACTTCTTCTCCGATCTTCAGTGCCCAATTCTTCAAAGATTGGACTGAATGATGTGACTGCATCTACAGGCCTTCCATCAGGTGTCCCTGCTTCTGGTAGACCTTTTGTTTCTCATGCTAAGCCACCGTGGAATTTGGAATATGGAAAGCATGAACCACTAGATGATTATGATGTTATAGAGCCTAGGCATGCTAAACCAGAAGATCGTCCTCTCTGTTCATTTGCTGCTGCCGGTACTTGTCCTCGTGGAGATAGTTGTCCTCATATTCATGGTGACATTTGTCCATCCTGTGGAAAACATTGCTTGCATCCTTTCAGACAAGAGGAAAGTGAAGAGCATCTGCAAATGTGCACGAAGAAGCAAAAGGACATTGAGGCGTTGAAGCGTAGTCAAGAAATAGAGTGTAGCGTTTGCTTGGATCGTGTACTCTTGAAGACCTCACTAGCTGAGCGTAAATTTGGGATACTATCAGAATGCGATCATCCATTCTGCATATCTTGTATCCGAAACTGGCGTAGTACTTCCCCATCCTCTGGCATGGATGTGAATAATGCACTGAGGGCTTGTCCAATATGCCGCAAGATATCCTACTTTGTCATTCCAAGTGTCATTTGGTACTTTTCCGAGGATGAAAAACATGAAATTGTTGATAGTTATAAAGCAAAACTCAGGTAACTTTGTGTAATTGTTTCTGTTTTGTTTTGTCTTCAACCTGATTGCTACAGTGTCTATTAAGTTTTTGAATTACATTATATTGTTTAAATTGGAATGTGTGATTGTTTTGATTAATTGATATGTTGAAAAATTACTGGTTTAAGGACTGTACTGTATGTTGGCAATCCACAATTCTAAGGATTAGCAGGAAACCTGGATTATATAGGAGTTTAATTTTCTTATTATGATAGAATTAACTGTATTTATTTTCATGGTTGCAGGTCAATAGATTGCAAGCACTTCAATTTTGGGAATGGAAACTGCCCATTTGGGACGAGTTGTTTTTACAAGGTACTATCAGCTTAATCCTTTCTGCTGCCATTTTTCTTACGTGACTTCTTTCTTTTTTTTTTTTTCTCCCTCTCTTTGCTGAAAGGCTGCATAGACTGTGGTTTTAATGTTTGACTTTTCATTTAGAGAAGTTGAAGCAACTGATAGAGATGGTTATTATCCATCATCATTCCTTGGGTAGTCTTTTTTGGTGTTACTTACTTTTGAATATTAGAGCCGCTTCCTATTTTCAGCAGCGACTTTCCTTCTTTGCCTTCTATTTATTAATGTATAAACAGTCAGAGCTCTCGATGATCTTGTATTTGAGATTATCTAAATGTAGTTAAGGATGAAAATTGGGTTGTTGTTGCAAAATATTCTGGCTGTTGAAAGTTTCCAATATGCTACCTAGTTTTTCATTTACTTCTTCTACTGAACAAACTTTGTTTCTGCTTGATTCTGTTTAATCCATCATTCTAGGTTGAATGTGTGATATAAGGGTGTGGGGATTGTTTTATTAGAAAGAAGAGGATATCTATTACAACAGGACAAACTAGGTTATCGAGATCCATGGGGCTTAGGAGAAGGCTCTATATATAGTGTAATTACAATTTCAGGATTCAGTTCTTTGCAACAAGTATCCGTCTGTCTGGTGTGCTAAAAACTTGTATTATGCAAGTATGCCTCTTTTAGGTTTTTGAAAATGAACATGGAGATTTATAAGCTTGTAAATCTGTTTCTATGTTGATTTACTGAAGAGTCAAAGTGGTATATCTTTAGTAGTTCTCCTTCTGCCTATGGTGTTCGGAATTATGCGTTGTTGTGATTATTTACTTTCATCATGCAGACAATACCATTATGACTTCTTTAACGGATAGAATCTTGTGTTGTGATCCCGCATACTGTGACAGCAGGATCGTGCACTTGTAAATATCAGAGACCACCCCCACCTAGACTGCCTCCCCACAGATCTAATATTGTGGATATAGATGATTTATGTTACATGTTCATGTACTTAATGGATGAAGATGAACTGGGTATATTTGATGCTAACATGTTTTTTTGAGGAAGATTTAACTTCCATATATCTGGCTTTGGGACTTATGCTGATGGGCAACTTCCCTTTTAAGTTGTCGATTTTATTAGGAGAATTATTTTCTCTTTAGTTATTAGGTTTGGCATATATGGTAGCATATATTCCTTTTGCTGCACCCTTCTACTCGGTAGTCATTTTAGATTCATGGAAGATTACTTTTCAAGTATCTAGAATGTCCCCTGCGGAATGTTTGTTATGAAGTTTTATAGTTTACTTGGCTGTCATAAATTGCAGGTTTCTACGTGTGGAATTTGGTTAATATGCTTGTTGAGAAATGTTCATGATATCTTGTTTATGCCAATATAGCCGAATTTTATATGTTGATGCTATTGAACAAAGTTTACCATATACAAAAACAAATTGTAACCTCCGTACATCTAAATGACCTTGTTTGCTACTTGAAACCTTGGATACATAATTCTCTCGTTTAATTTTTGCTTTGTTACCCCTTTTAAAGTTGTGAAGCCGTGATTTGCAAAGTATAAAACAAAAAGGAATTAAAATTTTTCTCAAATTATCTGTTACGATGATGATCTCTTTGGTATTGTTGATTGTTTTCATTAGTAGACTTGCTTTTTTATGTTCATGGTATATGATGTATTGTCATTTTGCTACAGTAGGCTGCCTATTTTGTTCTGGTTGCCTATTTTGTTCTGGTTTTCCTTCTGTTTTTACATCTTAATGAAAATAAGTGTGGAGCATTTGAAGATTTGTGACGAGTGTTACTCATTCTTTGCAGCATGCATACCGCGATGGCCGATTGGAGGAGGTGGTTCTGCGTCATCTTGGTGCTGAAGATGGAGATATTGTGATTGCTAAAGATATCAGGTTTGTGCCAAGTGTGCATTGACGAAGAAGGTGTGTTTTCTACTAATTTTATCAAGGAATGTAGCCTTACATCGAAGAAGTATTCTGTATCTGCAGGCTGTCTGACTTCCTCGGTAGCTTGCAAATTGGGTGAATGGTGCCTTAAAATTATTCGAAATTGTAAGATCAATCTGTGGCATATTCGTTTAGATATACTGTTGTTGGTAGCCTCTTAATTGACAAATTATGTTTGAAATTGTAAGATCAATCTGTGGCATATTCGTTTAGATATACTGTTGTTGGCAGCCTCTTAATTGACAAATTATGTTTGATATGTCTTCTTCATTTGTTATGTAATGCATGCAGGTTGCTTGCCCGGAATGGCTTCAATCATTAGTAAAAGGAATGTGCACTTGGTGAATACATAAAATGGAGGCAGCTAACTATATGGAGAAATAATTGATCGGTGTGTACGTGCAAGGAATATAATTTTGAATAATGAATGTATGCCTGCAATGGGGTTGAAAAGAAAACTATATTTGGTTTTGGGGGTACAGTATTTATGTTTGGAGCCGTGGACTGGATGGGATGAGTATTCATGGAGGTTGTTGTTCTGTTAAAGGGTTATGCTGCTGAGGTTATAAAAAAGAGTGGACAAAGAATAACTTGGTTTGACCAAGTCTCGACAATTTTTCTGTATGATCATGAAATGAAATAGATACATGTCAATTGCTGCAAGGTTGCTTGTAGACAGATTTAGATTTTAACCAAGATTCAGTTTTGGAATCTCTAGAGTATACAAGAAATCCTTACTAGGTGATGAATGAGTTTAGTTAGAATATAAATCGTCGATAAAGACAAATTGATAAAATTGAAAATTTTAAATTATGGTTGAATAGGATTATTTTTATTCAGTAAAAAATTTAAAATTTTATTAAAAAGAAATGGATATTAGTTGATATATTTTTCTTTGAAAAAAAAGTTTATTATTTAATAAATTGATTAATTCTGATCGAAAACTAAAAAGTTAAATGAAAAAATTGATCAGCTCAAAAGATTTTTATTGTCAAATTGAAATTTTATTTAGTAGCTTAATAAAAGATTTGATGATCAAACGATATCGCCAAAGGTGTAAGTTAATTTTTTACGTTATTTTTATATTATTTTTCATTTTAATATTATTAAAATAATATGTTATTATATTCAAATAAATATTTATTAAAATAAAATTTTATTTAGTGGGTTTAAATAATTGAGTGATGACATTATACAAGTTAAATTAATTGATGATTGATATATTAAAAATATATTATAACAGTTGTACAGTAAGACTGTGATTATTATAGGTTCAATCACTTGTTTTTTTTTTTTCTGTATTTATGTATAGATGAGATTGTATGGACAAGGTTGGTATAAGATTATAGATACTGAAGATTTTGTCCCCTATTTCATTCTATGAGTATTTATCAATAAGATCCTCTGTATCAACCTGATTTCATACGGTTTCATCTCCATATGTTTTTGAGTCTCGTATATTTACGTGGATAGGATGGTACTGAACATAGTTAGTATAAGGTTATGAGTACCCGTATCTATCTAATAAATAGGTAGGTTCTATCTATTGAATAGATAGATGCTGGTAGAACGTCTTCTCCCTGATATTGTGGTTCATTGATTACAATCAAAGGAAAGAGAATCTAATTCGTAGGAGGTGGTCTTAACTCTTACGCAGTTAATCAGCAAATGAAGTATTCCTTATATATTCTAAGGTAATTATCAGTTCAGAATCATTGTCGTGGCTGTCTAATGCTCAATCAACGCCGTAATCACACGCGTAAATTGCTGCGCCGTGTCTGTCTGACGATTCACTGCCCTTTCCGGACAGTCAACTGTTTCCCTCGTTAACTTGTCTTGTAAGGAAAGGAAACGCAAAACCACAGGTGTTCCCTTACATCCGTAACACTTTACACTTATTCCTTTCTGTTCTTGACTTTTTCACCGTTCGAAAATTGCCTTAAATTAAAAAAATAGAAAATAGGCCAGACAAGCCTTCCAGCTGTCCACGTCTTCTCGTGGGGTCTACGCGTTTTTAATTCACCAACCCTACGAGGCTCCTCAATCTCGGCCCTGACCCCTATATATACGCCTTATTCATCCTTTTCTCTCAAATCCAGCCAAACTCAAACTGCTCTGTTCTTGAAAAAAGCTCTTTTGTTTTGATTAAAGAATCAGAAAATGGCATTGAGGAAGAACTTCGCTGCTGTGGTTATGGTAGCTGTTGCGAGTTTATTGGCTGCCTCCGTTTCAGCCCAAGATTTGGGTGATCTTTCTCCATCATCATCACCGGCGCCGTCGCCTTCAATGGACAAAGGAGCTGCGTATTCATTGGGAATGTCCGGAGCTGTTGTTTGTTCTTCTCTCTTCTTCTCCATGTTGGCTCTCCTCCGCAGCCACTAGATTCATTCTATCGTTAATGGCTTACTTATTAGTAGGCCTCTAGTAGAAAGGATTGATACTCTCTATATATGAGTGATTGTTAGTATTATTGTTTTTTTATGAACTAAAATAAAGGTGTGCCTGCTTATGGCATCACATGCATAGAGATTTGGATACATCTATGAAGAGTTCGTTATTTTTTTCAGTTTAATTATCTTTGGTTCGCTACTCTGTTCGTATGTAGTTGAACAAACACGACACGTTCGTATATCCATCCGCGACTCATATGTGTTTGGTTAAGGTGCCCGTTTTGCTGTTGAAATAGATGGAACCCCAACCAAACGACAACATTAGTGTTGGATTTAGCTGTCTCCGTTTGTGTTTTTTGGGTGAAGAAAACCTATATTTATATATAAACCTTTATAATGACCAGAAAGGGTATATACCTGCCCACATAATTAAGCTCTCTTTTCGGACATAATAAATACTAATGTTTTCAAACCTAAACTGATCAATTTAAATTATAAAAATCGATTATTTTTATATTTTCATTTAATAATTTTTTTTACCAAAAATTGATTAATTTGTTAACTAATTGATTAGTTTTTATCTTATAAGCTTTTATAAATCAAAACAATAATATTTTTTAATATTAAACAATATGCAAAATATAATTTATTAATTATTATATAATTTTAAATCGTATAAAATATAAATAAAAATATATCTAACCAAATCTTTTATATAAATTATAACATAACTAAATTAATATCGAAAAGAAATATTACAATATATAAAAAAGCTAACTAATATTATATAAATTTCAAAATAAATATTTAAGTTTAGTAAATAATTAAATACAATAATGAACAGAAAGATGAATTTGTTGGTATTGTGAGAATTACGTGTAAGATATAAAGATAAAAGGGATTAAAAATAAGCTCATTAATTAATCTGAAAAATCTACCTAAAAAGTACCTTTTTTTAGAAGCTTCAAATTTAAACTTCTTAAAAAGATATATTTTAACCGCAAAAAAAGTCATATCTATTAAAAATATATATTTTTTATTTTTTTAGATTAAAAAGAAATTGTCGGAGCAGATTGCAAAACAAGTATGGAAAAATAGATCCCGACATATGTTCGAATAAGATACGTTGACACCTGATAAGTGCAATATCAAAATAGGTTACACTAACAGCAAAGTGTTCAGTCTAAGTAGTAAGCCAGTTAATACATTTGTTGCTCTTTTGATATATATATCGATAAAATAAACTATTTTTTATTTTACGACCAAATAATAATTTTTCTTAAACAAGAAAAGTAATTATTAATCATACAAAAACAGGTACTACGTCTGTCCTACTCTATGAACACCGGTCCATTTATAAACGAGTTCTTATTACTCTACGTCTGTACTAGTCTATGAACACCTGGCCATTTATAAATGAGTACACATTCTCATGTAACTTTGATAAGCAAAGGATATCGGAAAGACCATAAATAAGTATTCTTTATCTCTCTCACTCATTCACGTCACATACCCACCGATTAGTCGGACATACCCTTCAACTAACTGTTTTGCTGTCGTCTTCAAATTGAGCCAGTGGTTTAATAATTTCTTAAGACTCGTTCCAACCAAAGAACTAATCCACACAAAATTTCACATTTACCCTTATGAATAGCATTGAGAAATACTTATAAATAGCTCCTGTAATGCCTGTGTGTGTTGTAAGGCAGGCAAAGAGAAGCTTTTCAAGTCTTTTCTCAAAGCTTTTCTTTGTCCCTTGGCCCTGCCTAAGTTCAGTTTTCAATAAGCAAAATGGAGACGAAGAAGAAGGTAGCTGTTGCCGTCGTCTTCGCCGTCGCGTCATTAAGTGCGGCGGTGGCTCAGCAGAGTGCTCCTGCCCCTGCACCAACAAGCTCTGCCTCTGTCAGTTTGCCCCTTGCTGGTTCTTTGCTTGGAGCCTCCCTTGCTTCATTCATTGCTCTCTACTTGTAGTAAATTATACATTGAAATACAAAAGATAGAGAGAGCCGTTCTTTTGTTCAACATCTGATCTGTTGTAATTCAATAAAAAGATTGAAACTTTCTAATTCTTGCATCTTGATCTGTTTGCCTGTTTCTAATTAATGAAACAACTAAGTCACGCTATAACATAAAAGTAATACATTTCCACTCCAAATGCAAATGAACCGATTCGACTGAACCAAAACGACAGGAAGTGAAGATCTATCTTTAGATATCTTCGCCGTCCACGTCCCACCACCAATCGTAGGCTAATAGCCCATTCTCATAGCTTACTAACAGTAGTTAAGTTGGAAACAGAATGGGCTCTACCAAGAAATCTACCTGTTCCAACACCAGCCCAACTCTCTTCACGCCACCAAATCAAACCTTTTAACTTGTCTTCACTCTTCACTGTCTCAGTCCCCAATCTCTGTCTTGCAGTCTCAGATGGCTCACACCGCAGCCTGCCGTAGATTCTCCTCAAACTTTCTGAAACCCTCTAACCCTTCTTCTTTCTTCTTTCGGAACTCACAAGCAACTAGATATGTGAGCTCTTATTCTCATTCTGTTCTATGTGAACATCGAAACCCTTTAAGCTCTGATATTAGTAGTACTACTCACGATTCATATTTCCCTGATCGGGGCCCCAATGTTGAACCCCGAGCAACAACAAACCCAAAATCCTCATATGTTGATCTGACTTTTAGACCATACTCGAGTTTTGGTGCCAATCCTAAAGCCATCCACTTGACTTCGTCTTCCTGGAAAACACCTAATTTGGGCGTGTTCAAACCTTGCGATCCCTGCTATATTATGTTTTCAAACCCGAGACCCAGATACATCTCGACCTCCGATTCTGCAAAACCACAAGAGCCTAATGAATACCCGAGCAAGAACCCTGATTTCAAGCACCAAGAGATTGACGGACCAACCGTTGAACGGGACATCTCAGCTTTGGGCAATGAAACGAGAGAGGTCCTAGAGAGGATGATGATGAACATGTATAGTCTTAGCAAGGTTTTAGCTTTAATGGGTCTGGTTCAACTTGGGGTTGGAGCATGGATTTCATATACCATCACCAAATCGACGCCACTGACAGAGATTTCAATACAAAGTTTCGTGGCGTTTGGGTTTCCTTTCACACTGGCCTTTATGTTAAGGCAATCACTGAAGCCAATGTACTTCTTCAAGAAGATGGAGGACCAAAGTAGATTGCAGATTCTGACACTCGCTCTTCAGGTTGCCAAGAATTTGAACGTTCTATTCGTAAGGATTCGTGGTGTTTCTCTCATGTGCATAGCAGGGGCGTCCTGCGGGTTATTGTATGCTTTGTTGACTAGATAATGTTTTTGCCCATTTTGTCTTCTTGGAGTGTTAGTTGAGACTAGAAACTCTTTCAAGCATCTTCAGCTTGAAATTTCAATAAATAAAAACTATAGCAATAAATTTGAATCAAAGGATATATCATCATGGACCAATCTTCCCATCAATTTATTATGTTTTTCCCATAATAATGATAATAATAATAATAGAACAAAAGCATGAATGCAAAATGGATTGTCAGATCAGGAAAAAAAATAAAACAACTAACATCCATCCTATTCACAAATTTTGTTTCCATCTAAAGGGTATGTAACTCAAGGGTAGGACTTGTACAACTATTCTCTAAACCCCCACCCCACCCTCAAAGGAACCAAGCCAGAGAAGAAGCCTGCCAATAAGTCAGGCTTTAGGTGTTTCATTAATCATGTTTCCCACCATTACCACCAAGAACTGAATGTGCTTGCTAAGGGAAGAATCTCAAACCTGCTTGATTCCTGTATTATCTATGATGTAGCACTTGACGAAATCAAGATTTTGATGTTTCAGGGCAAAGATAGATTAGATGCTTGAAGCAATTCGGGAAATCAAGAATCTGGCATTTCAGGGCAAGATAGATTGGATGTTTAAAGCAAAATAAGGTGTTTTGTTTGGACTAAGTGGGACCCGCTGGCTTAAGTTCTGATCGGACATAGGTCAAACTGCGAGCGGTAGGAGAAAAAATATTGTTCACAGCATTTGACGTACTGTTATCAGCAGTGGTGGGCTGTGCATCTCGTTTCCATTGCATACTTCGAGCTCCCGGTTTCACAGCAAGTCGAGGCCAAAACTGACCGGACATTCCCCTCGTAAACGGAACTCTAGAGAATCTAGCCGTTGCAAATGGAGAGCCACGAATAGCACGAGGCCATGTCACAAGGGAGGCGGGTTCTTGATTTGTTGAGCTTCTCTTTACGACCTACACAAAGAAAATGATGTTCAAAACCCTTGATGCGGATGATAATCTAACTATTCAGGTATCAAATACCAGAAGATCATCTATGTCTAGCATAAGCCAAAACGAAAAGGTTAAAAGATAAACTAAAGACTCATGCGTGACTATGAAGACAAACAGCAAAAGGCAATCAGCTCAAGAAAATTAAGTTATTTAGTAGCTAAACATACCTTCAGAATTCTTGACATAAAGGAGGTGCCATTGAGAGATAATGCATTATCAGCTGCCTCTTTGCGCATGAACTCTACATAAGCTGACCTGTATCATGTTAACACTTAGTCCAGAAAGGCAATAAAGGTTAAAAAAATAGCAAATAAAAACAGCAGAGTAGCATATGAGATGCTTCACCCTTTTGGTAGTCCTGTTGCTGCATCAGTAACTATAACCACCTTTAGCACTTCGCCAAATTTATTGAAATGCCTGGAGAGACTGTCCTTAGTAGCAGCAAAATGAACCTGCATAAATCACAATGAAATCATAAAAAAAAGGTATCATCATTTTAAGATGACTGGTTCATCAATGAAGGTCATTACATTGCTAACAAAAATAGTACGAGAATCTACATCCTCCAAAGGCCGACTTGCAGTATAAGGACCTGCAAATATCATACCTAAAATTAATTAATTTCTTTAAGTTATACAAAAAAAATATAGAAACAGGGAAGAGATTCACATAGGAAACTATGATATCATCCCATCTAAAGGCTGAACTAAAGAATCCAGTAGAGGTTTTGAAATACCTATAAAGATAATAGTCAGGAAAAACTTCTCTTCTTATAATATCATTTAAAGCCAAAAAAGATAAGGAAACACAGAGGAAAGCAGTACACACCAGGCACAGATGGTAGGATCTTTTGAGATTCTTTGTCAATTTCAGCGGCAAGTTTCACCTGTTAATCATTGATGTCATAACATCAAAATTCAGCTACCAATATGAAGGATAGGGCATAAGCAAGTAACAAGAGGGAATGAAAATATAAAAACATGATACCATCTTACATTTCCATCATCAACCGTTACAGGTTCACTATTTTCCTTCAGATTTCGAGCACCAAGGAAAGAATTATGAGTATCCAAATCTACAACCTGCCTTGATTCCTTATGATGAGGCTGTTTCCAAATGTTTATATTCCCGGAAAAGTTCACAATTTTCCTAGAGGAGTTTGCAGTTGAACCTAGTTGATCCTGATTGTTACTTTGAGTTACTTGCAGACCATCAGCAAGATTCTCATTCTCACCATACTGCATCGTTGACAGGCTATGATCCATTCCATATGCATCAGTTTCTGTAACATTTGTAGGTCTATGGCCTATAATGTTCAAATCATCATAGCCTTCATCGTATGATAATGAATCAGATGATAAACCAGTTCCACCTGCTCGGATATTCGTTTTACGCACATTCCTCACATGATCGCCTCTCTGAGGGTAATCCAAATAGGTATCCTCCTGAATCTCATCCAATTCCTCATAATCTTCATCGTCAGCATAAGGATCTCCAAATCCATCAACTTGTTCAATGTTATCTGAAATATCTGCATTGTGGCCAAGTCGGTCAAACACACTTCCTGCTGGTTTAACTTTCATAACATCTTCAGCAGCCTCTTGCACTGCTTTAACGACAGTGGCCAATGCATTAGGAACTCTTGCAATAGACCGAATTCTCCTTGGACGATCAACCAATGACGGGTCAACAGCAGAAGTAGACACCACAGATCGAAGACGCTTTGCTGAAGACTGTTTTGCTGAAACAGATGACCTCACAGTACCTACAGCATCTCGTACTGCAAACTGAAGTAGTCGTCGAGGAGCATTGACAGTTGCTTGAGATACCTCCTCCCTCTGCATAAATATTTGGATAACAATTACCAAGTGAAGTATTTAGAATATACACATTATTAAGATAACTACAGCCTCAAAATACAACTGTCAAATGGAAGCAGAAAGAATTAATAGCTGTGCCACAGTACATTTCACAATTCAAGTTGGACAAAAGTTGCACATCAATCCGGAGTGGTTAACAGGAGATAAGATGGTTGACTAAAAATGATAAGAGAAGAAACCTTAAAGTGTTGACGCTCATCATGCCGCCTCCTTTTCCTCTTTTCTGAATGTGGATGAGATATAGAGCTTCCAGTGTCATTAAATTTGTGATGAGCACTTTGTTCCACATGACTACTGTGAACATCATAATTCTGAAGAGGACACTGCTCCATTTCATCCCTCAACAATCCTTTCCATTCTCTTCGGTGCCGTCTTCTAGATAAAGTATCTAGATTACCTTTTTCCAGTTTCAAATCCATACTTTTAGATTCATTTTTCCCAGCCTGGTCTTCCATTTTGGGTTTTGCTTTACCCATTTCATCTTTATTAGACTCCGGTGGGCAAACATATAGTTCCAAATTAGAAGCAAGATGATCCCACAGCCTGTTCATATGAAAAACAACGCATAAGATATTTGCATACAATATTAAAAATATAAATGTGACCATTGATCCCTAAAGCATAGGTCTTTCAACAACAATCACGCATAAAAATTACCAAGACACGAAAGAATCACTATCGTCTCCCAGGAAAACATTCAATTCATTCCTTGCTTCGTCTTTACGCCTGCCATTCCTGAGCAGCACGATCACATATTCCTTGGAATTCAAATCAGAAGTCGAGAAAATTTAGTTTCCAAATCTCCATAAACGAAGAACTACATAATCTCAAGAAATGAGACAGAAAGTCTTCGGGTAGATCAGCAAACCATAAATGTAAACTCTACATAATCTTAAAAGAATTGTCGTTATCATCACATTCCTAAACAAACTTGAAACATCATTAAAACAATCGTCAAAAGTAATATCATTCCTCAAGGTTTACATACATTTAAAAATTGGAGAATTGGAATAGATATGTTTGAGCTGCTAAAATACATCACTATAAGATTACAACTCAATGCCTGCCAGGAGAAATGGCAATAGAACGAAATGTGATTTTTTTAAAAAGCGTACAATGCATTCCAGAACAAAGCTCAGACAATTTAACGAATAAGGAATCATATTGAATAACTCTCCCCAATCCAACAACTGAAGCTCGCTTAATTCTTGAGAATACGTTTATCCACTTCCATTCCATGACTTAAACAGACTTAAAATTCCAAGCAACAGGGTAGGCAATTAGGGTAATATATATGTATAAAGAAATAAATAAATATACCCACCACAAGAGTATCATCAGTGTAATCACCCATGAACTCCTTGAGCTTATCCATCACTCTATCTCTCAACATGACAACTCCCTCTTCGCTGAAATTCATCTTAAATGTTCTCTCCTCCATTCGATCCACGCTCCCCATCTCTTTCTCCTTCTTCGTCCTCAATCAATCAATGAAAACCCTATCCCGTTAAATGCCTGCAGAAAAAATAAGAAAAAGAAGAAAAACCCTATGGAGAAGGGAAGCTTGGCGATAATGATTTGTGTTTTCTGGGGAAAGTAACGGACGAGGTGGCGAACAGGAATTTAGTGCTGTAGTGAGGGGAAGATGGATTTTGGGGATTTATGGCGGAACCGCGACAGTATAAACTTATGTCTGCTCTTTTTCTTCTTCTTTTCTTATTATTATTATTATTATTATTATTATTATATACACTCTGTTTCTAATTTTTATTGTAAGTTTTAATTTATGAATAAAAACAAAATTTAAAATTAATGTTTAATTACATATTATATAAAACTGAATAATAAATTATTTTTAATTAACTGAAATTATTTAATTATATTTTATTAAAATAAATAATTTAAATCTCAATTTCCAATTTTTGTAAATTAATATTTATTTTAAATATATCTTAATTATTAAATTAAAACTTAATTTAAAATTATAATTGAATTAAAATATTTATAATTTAACTTAATTAAAAATGACATTAAACTATTTTATTTAAAATTCTTATTAATAATTAATCTATTAGATAATTAAATAATATTTAATTAACTATTTTAAATATAAAAAATTATATAAACAAAAAATAAATATCATTCTCTGTAGTTTTCATGAATTTAAAAATTAGCCAAAGCTAAAACTAAAAATTTAAATAAATAATTTTAAAAACTAAATTAAAAATTAAAAATTAAAAAAGGCCCTAAATAAATTATTATATATGCTAAATATTGGTAGTTGTTAAAATAATTATTTATAATAAAATTTAAATTAGTTAAAATTTAAATTAAAGTATTATTACCTCCATCAAACTTATTTTCCCCGCCAATTTACAATGCCTATATTAAATCAAATAATAAATTAAGTAATGAGTTATAGAATATTATATATAAAACGACCTCGTTTTAACTTTTTTTTAATTTTGCAAGAGAGATCTGAACAAAGTTGGGCCCAGATCGGGCTATTTTTGACCCAAGTGAGCTTGGGTCCAAGCCTAAGATCTCGGGCCGGGTTCCAGTTTCAAAACAGGTACAAAAATAAAAAAGAATATTAAAACCCATTTTTAAAAACTACAAAATTAGACAACTAAGACACAAGAGAAACGGTCACCAGCCATCGTTGAAACAAGCTAAGAAGGAGTTCACGTTTAAAGCGTCGATGTTTCTCGTCCCTTACTCTCCGATCTCTTTACGTAATCTTCAAGTTTTTGGCATCTTTAACCCTCGAGATCTCTCATGTTTTGGAGGAGAGAATATATGAGTTTAGGGTGGGTTTGTTTGGGGGCACAGAGGAGGGAGGAATGGGTATGGAATGAAAAACAAAGCTTGGTAAGTAGTGACGGAGTCAGGAATTTAAGATATGAGGGTTTAAATATTTAATTTTTTTAAATTTTGAGGCACATTATACCACTAACTTCTAAATAACTCCGTCCTAGTGTGTGTATATATATATTAAAAATAAATCATTTAATATACCACCCACTGCCTTCAAATTTCGTTGTATTCAACATCAACTCCATACAAGAATTGTGGCTTGCGGTGGATAATCTTGGAGGGTGGGAGCCCAATGGTTTACCTCCGTCTCTGTTGGTAAGAAATTATGATTGGATGACTTATACTTTCATTCCTAGTTTTTGGACATTGCTCTATTTATCTCAACGTTTTTCTTTATTTGTCTTTCTCTTTTATCGCTCTTTAATATCCTTTGTTCAAAAAGAACAAAGAATTTTGACGCACATTTACGACAGTCCAACATTTTTCTTTATTTGTCTTTCTCTTTTATCGCTCTTCAATATCCTTTGTTTTTTAATATAGTAACTTTACCATCATTACATATTCCTATCTTATGACCAAAAGTAATGCTTGATTTTTCTAGTTTAGTCAGGTTTAGTATTCTTTAACTAATGTTATTATTAATTAATTAATTGCAATATAGTTAATTAAAATATAATTCATTTATTAATTAAAATATTATAATTAATTAATTACATTATTTTAATTAATTAATTTTTATTTTTTAATATTTTTTACAAATTAACTCGTATCAATGGTAATAGTGATCATTTCTTTCTCTTAATTAATTATTATAATTATAATGATAATATCTATTCTCGTTTATCGCTGTATTCATTCCCGTTCCTATTACCATTTGCTCCTATTACCATTTTTTCTGTAAGAAACATAAAAATTAATTTTATAATAAATTCTCTAATTTTGTTAGTTATCAATTTAATTAATTTTCGTGTGTAATTATAATATAATACAAAAAGTATCTAAGATGAGTGGGTTGAGTTGGCCACGCAACGGAAGCAAGCAGGTAAGTTTGGATATCCACTTGCCACGTTTCACACTGACTCACCCTCCCACCTTTGAGCGACTTCTGATTAAACGCATCACGTATCTAATCATATACCATTCCTTCTCAATCAATCACCCCAGATTGGGACCCACTTCCCTTTCTCCTTCGTCCCAACACTAACCCGCCACGTTCACTCTCAGCTTCATTCTTAATTCTCCTTACGCTAATCTCCAAACTCACTACTACGAGTCCCTGTTCTCTGTACTCGTCTCTGTTCCGTTCTCTCTCTGTTTCCTAGAAGTAGATTTACATATACACAAGAACTTGGTGTTTATTTCTTCTTTTAATGATCGGATTTTCTTTTTTTTTTTTGGTCAGGGGGATTCAGTAGTAATAATCTCTGGGTTTGGGTGATTAATGCCGATACATCGTCTCAAGTAGCGTTAGCCAGCATCTTCGCTCCAGGCAATCAAGAATCTCTCCTGCCAGTTCGGTTACGTACTGTTCTGATTTTCTGGCTTTCATTGGTTGTGTCTTGTAATTGAATTAAGTAAATACTGGTTAAATTTTCATGGGTTTGATTTTGTAAATCTGGGTTGGTGTATTTAGTTGATTCTAGTATGCCATTGTTGGCTTTCGTTTAGCTTCACTTTTATTGTTCAACTAAACTGAGATGTTTTTCTTCCTATGTTTATCCTGAATCAATGGGAATTGTCGGGCAATTTTAGTTTCTTCCATGTACTTGTAGCCAGTTGGTTGGACATTTACTTCTAACTGTCGGACGTCGTGTCCAATGAGCATAAGCAACCACATAAACCTTAGGCGTAACACTTCGATAGGTAGTTCAGAAAGTTAATGACCCTGAAGATAAATGTTCAATACTTCCCATGTTGAATGATGTAGTTGATATCGAATTCTGTGCTGTTTTCTTGAAGAGTTTCAGTCGGTAGAATAAGTTTTTCTGTTCAAAGTATTATTGCTTGTTTGCTGGAAGGTAGACCTTGTTCTCGTTACTGGTTAAGTGGTGAAGCAATTGAATGTTTGCAGTTGGGTTTTGTGGTTGAAATAACAAACTATGGTCTTATAAAGAACTTTTAGTAGATTCCTTGCCTAAAGGATTTAATCTGTGGGATTTGGGTTCTGTTTTGAGGACCAATTCAATTATTCTCTTCCAATTTATGCATGTGAGCAATCATGTGTTTCCTTCTTGTGATCAATGTTTAGTTTATGATTGTTTTGTTGCTTCTGCCTCGTTTTTCTTCTTATTCTTCATCCCAGATTGGAAGTTGATGAAATTTATGTTAATTTTAGGGAAATGGAGAACCAAAAGACAGGATACCAAGCCTCCCTTGGGGTTCCCAAGCTTTGTGCTAATGGCTGTGGGTTCTTTGGAAATGCAGCAACCATGAATTTGTGCTCCAAGTGCCATAGAGACTTTGAACTAAAGCAAAAAGAAGTGAAAGTTAAATCAGTACCAGCCGAGCCTATGATCAGCGATAGCGCCAGTAACACAGTAGATAATCTAGTTGCTGGGTTTTCCTCAGATGCTCAAGCAAATTCTGCAGAGCATTTGGCCAGCTCAGTGAAGATATCTTCTGCGGCTCCAAAAGAGGGTACAAATAGGTGCAACATTTGTAAGAAACGGCTCGGACTGACCGGCTTTAGTTGTCGTTGTGGGAACCTTTTCTGTGCAATGCATCGATACTCAGAAAAACATGGTTGTACCTACGATTATAGAACCAGTGGTCAAGATGCTATTGCCAAGGCAAACCCAGTCGTGAAAGCAGATAAGCTTGATAAAATCTGAAGCTTCCTCCGCTATTGATTCAGTCATGTTATATGTTCTAAAATCAGATGTCCCAATGTACCATTATCAGAAATCATATTGAGGGTAGACAGCATTCCTACTTCTGGAGTTATGTATCTTTGGAACCCAAGTCATGAATGCAAAGCTTTCATTGCCGTGTTAATTACTTCTTACATGGTTTGTCACTAACCCTTTTGTATATAGGCTCACCTAACACGCTCGAGTTATGCCTTTTGGGCCTTAAAGGTAACAGTACTAGCCAAACTAGAGGAACAAAAGTTGGATTGTTCATGCATAGAATGAGAAATGTATATTAAGTTAGGGTGGCAGGATCAATCCATTGGCTAGTGGTGGTATGTATGATCACATGTAGACAGCTATAATCCCTGCACTTAGGGAGAGAATCAGAAGCGCTCAAGCAAAAGTTACAAAAGCCTGCAGTAGGGCAGACCATGTTAAGTGGTGGAGTGGACCCATCCGCGGCCGTCCAAAGATTTTGTAGCGTTCACAGTGTCTCCACATTATGATGTGAAATGTTAAGATCGCGTATAGTGTTAGCTCCTTTACAAATTGCCTTCTGTCCTTTTTTAAAATGTTTAAATTAGTCTATATTATTATATTATACTTTTTAACTTTTTTTAAAAGATATTAATAATATTTTAAATACTAAGTTAGATTATTAATATATGAATCATTAATTTGTATTATATTATAACTAGGTATTTTAGACTTATTAAATATTAATGTGTTACTTAACAATTTATTTTCATTTTCTCTTTTTTATTTTTGTTTCTATTCATTCACATGAGTTATTTGGAAGTAGTTTCTCTGCTACTTAGGGGTAAGATGATTTATTACTGAATTTCTCTTGTATATGAATGGGATTTTTTACTTAGTGTTGTTGTAAATATTAATGTGATATTTTAAATAAAATTTTAAACTATGCGATTTTACATATTTTAGAATCTTTACGAATTTTACATGTTAACGAAACTTTTTTTGGTGGTTGTAAAATATAAAGTATTATTAGCATGATAATTTACTTTTTTTTGTCACACATCGAGACTTTTTATCAAGAATGTGGATACCGTTTCGTATCGGCTCGTACCGGATCAAAATCAGTACAAAACGGAGGATCGATTATACCAAGTTTAAATACTAGTTGGTACCAGCCGATTTCGAATGGTACAAAATTTAAAAAATTGGAGTCTTTTTAGGAAAATTTTCAAAAAAATTTAAACTCTCCCAACTCTTTTTTTCAAATTTTTTAATTAATTATTTTATTTACTTCAACTTTTATAATTTTTGTGAATTTTTAAATTTTGATTTTAAAATAAAATTAAATATTTTTATTACTAATAATAATTAAAAATTAAATAAAACTTAAAATAAATTATTTTTATTTAAATTTATTTAAATATTTTATATAATATTTATTAATAAAGTATTAATATTTATAAACTAATATTTATTTTATATTTTTAATTATTAAATGAAAATGTATTTGAAAGTTATATATTTTAAATTTAATTAAATTTATTAATAATTATTAAATTTAATTAAATTTATTAATAATTATTAAATTAATTTTATAAATTAAATTAAATTTGTGATTATTATGATTTTTGGAGACATGATTAAAAATATACAGTACAACTGTATAATATGGCAATAGATTATTTTGTAATTTAAAAAAAAATCAAGAACTATTTTATAAATTTAAAAATTTATCAAAAATGGCACCCGATATTAACCGATATAATATCGTACTAAAACTCAATTCGGTATTAAATTTTGTACAGTATCAGTAACATTGCTTTTTACCATGTTAGAACAAAAGATAGTAGTTCACCCTCTTTTGGGATCCTCTTTATTAATGATACTTAGCATTCAATTAAGAAAAAAATTAAAAGAAAAAAAGGGTTAGAAATTAGAATTAGGACTGGGGGTTTGGTCGGTAAACTTACGGAGGAAACTAAAAAGATGGCACAATACAAGCGACCGTGTAGCCACAGCCACGAGGACGACGACAGAGATTACAGATATGAAAGTGAATGGGTCAGTTTGGGCGGCTCACGTAGTCATACTCGTAGCTTCCTTGTCACCGCCGCTACCTGCAAGTGGGGGGCATCTTCACGTTCTTCAACTTTTCTTTCGTACCGGCCCTTGGCTTTTTTTTTAATTAATTAATTTATAATTTTATTTCACTCAGATGGATAGAAGTAGAACAACACGCCTGTGTCCTCTTGCATTGAACCTTTTGGCGGGTCGCTTGGGGTCTCTTCACAATTTAGCTTAATCTTCCAATACCTCAATTTCTATGCAAGTTCTAAGAAAATATCACACAAGTCATAGAAAACAAAATGTTCATGCCAACAAATGTAAGATTAAAGTGTCTTTTGAAAAGATTCAGAAGTTCAAAAAGTTCGACTGATTCTTCTGTAAAAGTCTTGGATCGTCTAATTTTTTGGTTCAATTAACAAATTTTCAATTCGATTTATTTTAATAACTCTTATTGTTAAAAACCGATATATTTATTAATTTATCCATTCACATTCGTAAATTAATAATTTTTTACAAAGTAAAATACATCAATTAATTTTTATATAATAATTTTTTAATTGAATTTTAAATTCTTCATATAAAGATAATCTTTTTTAATAATATTTTAAATTCTTAAATTTTATTCAATTTCTAGTGGATTTTATGGAAGTTGAATATCTGTTGAACGTTTTAAACCTTAAACTTTTTATCTGGTCAGTTTAACTTCTAGTTTCAAAGAAATTCTCTATTATTATTTACTTTCTAGTGTTATTAAAATAATTATAAATATGATAATATAGATCAAAGTAGGTATTATAAATTTAAAAAATTATTTTTAAAATCACATTAAAATTTAGTGGATCTAAATTATTTAGTTATACAATAATAATAATCCAATGAATCTACGAACTTATAATATGTTATATTAAAAAATTTTAATTTAAAAAAATTAAGGGAAAGTTTGTAATTTTCCAACCAGTGCAACCTATCATCGAGATCCAAGTTTTCGAAAATGTCACCACTGACGGAAGAGCTTTTATTTGTTTAAAATAGAATTGAGTTGAGGAATCAAAATGGTGGAAAACGGCGGTCCCACACTCCCACCAATATTTATACAAAAAGCAAAATACTACTTTACCCTGGAATCTGTACTGCTTTAGTCTCGATAATGACGATTAACACGTCAGGACCAATATGGAAAGGAAACAAAAGTAATAAAGAAGGAACGTAAAGGGCAATTACGAGAAACAGTAAAAGAAATCTTTTGTTTTTTTTTTTCATACAATACATACACACCTCTTGTGCCAGAACCCATTTCCATCGCTGTCTGCCATTACCGACTTTACCTCTCTTATATCCTTTTTCTTCTGATCCACCACCATCACGGCCACCGCAACTT
The DNA here is from genome assembly GCA_027563865.1 of Erythroxylum pelleterianum. NCBI lineage: Eukaryota > Viridiplantae > Streptophyta > Magnoliopsida > Malpighiales > Erythroxylaceae > Erythroxylum > Erythroxylum pelleterianum. Next base: position 23,253,940 of record JAOQMR010000009.1, read on the forward strand.
TTCTTTAACTTCATCAGCTCTCCCTTCTTATAACTCTAGACAAAACATTTTCTCCGCCAAGAGCTCGTGGGGCTTATCTACGGGATGGCTCAAAAGACGGAGAAAGAAGAGACGGAGGTTAAGGTTCCTGAAACCTTAAGCTTGTGCGTCAACAACTGCGGCCTTACTGGAAATCCTGCCTTGAATAATATGTGTCAAAAGTGTTTCACAGCTACCACCACCAGCACCTCCAACGCCTCCACTACTACTACAACCACCACACCACCCACCACCATCTCCGCCACAACGGCGGTGACGTCCACCAACGCATGTGTCTCCGCCAGTGGGATACTCAAATTCTCGGGAGCTAAGTCGGCCAGATCTAGTTCGTTTCGCTCACTGGTCAAAGATCTGCTGCCTCCGGAGACAAGTCGGTCCGATGGGGAAAGTAGTTCGTTAGATGCGACGGCGAAGAGAGGGGTCAACCGGTGCTCTGGATGTCGGAGAAAGGTCGGTTTGACCGGATTCCGATGCCGGTGCGGCGAGCTCTTTTGCTCGGAGCATAGGTACTCTGACCGACATGACTGTAGCTACGATTACAAAACTGCAGGTCGCGAAGCCATCGCTAGAGAGAATCCCGTCGTCAAGGCAGCTAAGATCGTCAAAGTTTGAAAAAGCGGGAAACCGAATTATGATCCAAAATTTCACGAGATCGATACTCTCGATCTTGCTCTCTTTTCTGGATCTAGACGATAACTGTGTGAAGGATAATAACAGAAAAGAGATATTTGAATCATCATCATCATCAACCGTGAGTTTGAAG
>JAOQMR010000009.1:23268689-23332396 GCA_027563865.1 Erythroxylum pelleterianum
TTTTCTCTATTTTGAGCAGCCTCACCTTCACCAAAAACCTAACTTGAGCGTCGGAGGGGCTAATCGGGACACAATCCTCGACGAGCCTTCTTTATTTTGTAGGTATCGCAACGGAAGGAAGCAGCCAATCTATGGACCCAAGCAATGATGTTCCTATCTGTCAGAATCAGGCAGAACCAGGTATTTTTAGTTTTTGTTTTTATTTTTAAATAAAAATAAAAATAAAAATGATTATTAATGATGATATAGTTATATTTTTATCAATGATAATAATTATATATTAAGTAAATTTTAAAGAAAAATGTTTTTAATTAAATAAATTTATTTTAATCTCTTATATAATATTTATTAATAAAATTATTTTATTTTATTAAAAGAAATAATTATTTTTAATATATTTTAATTATTAAATCAAATTTTACTTAAAATTTATATATTTTGAAGAAATTTTAAATTTAGTTATATTTATTAAATTAAATAAATTATTAAGTAAAATTAAATTATTTATAATTTTATTAAAAATTAATATATTAAATAATTAAGTAATATATATTTAGTTAATAGTAAATCATATTATAAAAAATAGAAACAAAAATAAAACTCAATTTATATAAATTTTATAATTTTTTAAAATAGGAAGAAACAAAACCAAGACTAAAAATAAAAACTTGATTTTTTTCGATGAATTTAAAATAAAAAATAAAAAATAAAAAATAACACAGACAGTCTTATTATTATAAATTAGTAAATGCAAGGTCGTACATGTAATTTCCCAAATTCCAGTAAGTCTAGTAATTTGCTGATTAGCTTACACCAAGTCGTGGTATATAATCGAGGAACGTACACCTTTGAGTTTTGGATTGAGAAAATATTTGTCGTTATTCAATTCCATCTCCGATTTGCTCTTAACGTCTCGGTGATAACGAATCGCCTGAAAGCATCCACGGTTCTGGATCGCTCTTTGGTTTCATTAGGTATATCTTTTCCAAGATTTCCACGGGCTTTTGTTTCTTTGTTGTAAATTGAAATTTCGATTAGGGTTCTATTGTTAGATGCAATTCAAATGCTTATTTATGCGCTTCTAGGGCTTTGTGACTATGTTGGTTGTGATTTTAGTTGAAAGTTTACGGTATTGTATGCTTGAAACGTGTTATGGATTTCGGGCACAACGCAGTTCGATTTTGGTTCTGCGAGAGTGGGTTCCGAGGTATTTTGCTACGTGAATAATATTTGACAAATTATTGATTTTCTTTTCTTAAATTATACAGACAAAGATTCCTTTTTCGAGATCCAATGTAATTGGTATATGTTGCAAAGATTTATTTAAGTGTCAGGGTTTGGGAGATGAGGAGTCAGGTAAACAAGTATGATGAGAAAAAGAACCAATTCACTTATCCTCTTTTGTGAGGTTGCTTATGTGCGAGATATGGAGACTATAGTTGTTCTGATTTGAAGGTTTTCGTATGTTGTGAATAATGAGCTATCGTAGGTTATTACAGGACCGTGGGTTATTACGGTATCTTCATTATTGATTCTGTATTCACCAAAAAACCCCCACAATTTCTTTATTATGAATTGATGAAGCTCGCAAGTGTTGAGATCGTGCCACAAGTAACATAATTGTGTTGGTATATTTAAAGCTTACTTGTTAATCATTGACTTCCAGCTAGCAGCCTGTGCATACTGAACTCGTTGGCAATGGATAAAGGTGCCCCTTCTAGTCTTTTTGTTAATGATGGCTCTTTCATGGAGAGATTCAAGCAGCTTGAGCAAGACAAGGGAAAGAACCATGGTAAGTCCCAGGAGAAGGACAAGGGTGCTGGAGAAAAGGATTCTAAACCCAAGCCAATTGTTACAGGGACACCCAAGTCTTCTGCTGGTAAAATTAACATGCAATTGAAGCGTAATGATGCTAGTGGGAGCTCACAAGCAGCTTCAGGAGGCAAACTTGCATTCAGCTTGAAACAGAAGTCAAAGCTTGTTGCACCTGCTGTTAAGCTGGGTGCTGACGAGGAGGATGAAGATGAATTAGACGCTGAAAATGTCCCAGTTGATGCAAAAAGGCAGAAGTTGGGTCAACCAGATTCCTATGAACTGCCATCCAGACATACTGATGTTGGTAATTACTGCTTGTATAGATTTCCTCTCATCTGGTTGGGCTTCAATGGAAGTTCAATTGCTGATCTTGGGTACATGGTGTCTTGGGTTGACAGGATATTAATGAGGACGCCACTATTTAGTCATTATTTAAATCTGCATTCTTTCTGTAGTTTCATATCCCTTGTATTGCCATACACATGCAAGCAAAGCATGCCAAATAGCTTCATACATAGTTCATGTATGTTTACTCTTATTGATTACCTAATGCATACTTATTGGAACTTGTTCCAAGTCATTAAGTTAGTCACTGTTTGTCTTACAAACTCTCTTTCCTTTATTTTTAACCATGATATCCCTCCCAGTTCAAAAGATGCTCGACAAGAAAACTTCAATTAAATGATATTTTCCCTTAATCTCTTCCTCTTAAGTGATTCGCCTAGTGGGGTTCTATACTATTGACTAAAACAGCTATACATTTCCTTTGCCTTTTAAAGCTTCAATATGAGTGCGTCATACACTGATTCTTTATTTGATAAGTGTAACATGTCCTAATCGTTATGTGCACTGAGATTAAGATGGGCATCTCCTTTTCCCTTTCCTAGTCCTGAACTAGAAATTGAAGAGTACAAAACATTCTTGAATATTTCCGTCTCATGAATGCAGCTTATGTATAATCAATCAACATTGGTGGAAAGAGATGTTCAATGAAAGATTTGGCATAAGTGGCACGCCTGCTAAAAAGAGTAATTTGCATTCTTTCATGCTCTCGGTATTAATCAGTTTTATAAGTGATGTGCAGCACCACTGTTCCCAAGTGATCCCACAGTGAAGAAAGTTGCGGACAAACTAGCAAGTTTTGTTGCAAAGAATGGGAGGCAGTTTGAGGATATCACACGACAGAAGAATCCGGGTGACACACCTTTTAAGTACGCCCTCTATACTGCCATTTTTGTACACACGGATCTTATTGTTAATCTCATGCTCTGCATGTGGAAGTTCAATATTTTATTTCCATGACGTCTTTTGAGCTGCTTCTAGATTTCTATTTGACAAGAACTGCTCAGACTATAAATACTATGAGCTTCGACTTGCTGAGGAGGAAAAGTTCTTTTCAGAGACCAAGGATTCCAAAGTTTCAGCCGGTGGTTAGTATACACCCTTCTAGTCTAATGTACTTCCAGATGGAGCTGTCAGTGGTTCTCCTTCTTCATAAAAATTTGAAAGAAAGATGTTTAAGGTCCATTATATTTATTTATGGTTATCGTAGGGAATACATTTATATCTTAGTATTTTTTTACAATTTTTTGACTCTCATGTACCCACCACTTTTGTTCAAGCTGCAAAAATTTGGTGACCCCACATTTTGTGGATATATGTTTTTTAATTGCTTCGGTGTTTATCCAACATGGTTTGAGTTATACCTTAGGTCCTATTTCTATATAAGGCACTAAATTAATTAATTTGACAATTTAAGTATTTTTCTGCTTTTTTTTAAGGGTCAAGTCTTCATATCTGTTTTATTTTGTCTGATATTTCCCTTTCAATAGTCAATTTTCATCCATACTGCAAAATATCATCATTCCAAGCTGCCTTTTCTAGGTGGGATCAGCGCATCAGCTCCTAAATCTGCAGATGTTTCTCAAAGGTCACATCAGCAAGCAAATTACCAAATTCCTGCTTCAGCTTTATATGAAGCCAGTGAAGAGCCCCATTCTGGGCCTTCTGCACAAACATCTACTGGAAGAGCTGTTAATGGTATGTTTTGTGCACTTCCATTTTCAAAGAAATTGAGTTTATGTAGACACAGGGAAGTGAAACAAACATGCGCGAAGTTATAGTGTAAAAATCCTTTGGATCTCTCTGCCCTTGTAAAGATTGCTGATTAATGAAGATCCTCTTAGAGAACCCTGAAAAGTACTATTGTATGATTCTGCATTTAGGAATTCTTTTTTTTTTTTGTTCAAGAAATTTACTTTTACTGATGTCATGTTTCCTTGATCTAAGATGGGATTTATTTTGTTCAAGAATCCTTTAACCACTTGTCTAATAAGTGATCACAATTAGGGATGGAGCCCATGGGCCAGCCTGCCAATTTTTTAAAAATATATTTTTTTAAAATTAAAAGTATAAAACGTCTTTCTTTAATTTGGTTCAGGCCTGGGCTGCCCAAGCCCAGACTTATCTGAGACCTAATTCTTCTAAGTAAAACGATGTCGTTTTGCTTAGAATAGTTGAATCTCTGGTCGGTCTGAGCGTGCAAAAACACCTGAATTTGGGCCCATGGGTCAGCCCATTGTCATCCCTAATCGCAATTTCATCTACTCTTCAATGCAGGTGACTCTAGTTCATCTGGTTCTGATCCAATAGCAATGATGGAGTTCTACATGAAGAAGGCTGCTCAGGAAGAGAGAAAGAGACAGCCTAAATACAACAATGATGAGATGCCTCCACCTGCTTCACTTCAAGGTTCTTTTTTTTCTTCGTCTGTGTTGTTTGTGTGCTGGAAAATGATCTCCATGTTTTCCCTTGTATGGTCACTAACTTCTAAATTTGTTCACAGCTGCTTCTGCAAAAAGAGGTCATCACATGGGTGACTACATCCCGCAGGAGGAGCTTGAGAAGTTTATGTCTACCTGTAATGATGCAGCGGCTCAAAAAGCTGCTAGAGAAGCTGCAGAAAAGGCTAGAATCCAGGCTGATAATGTTGGGCATAAACTTCTGTCAAAAATGGGTTGGAAGGAAGGCAAGAAACCCTACCCAAAAGGAAAAGAAAAATCAAAAGAAAAACTAACATATAGATGCATGCAATATATGGATTTATTTTTCCAAAACGTATATGGATTTACTTATCCTTGTACAATATTATGCTTGCTTGTATTCTACTGACATAGTGGGTGATTCCCAGGTGAGGGTTTGGGGAGCTCAAGGAATGGTATATCAGATCCAATTGCAGCTGGTAATGTAAAGAAAGACAACTTGGGTGTTGGTGCTCAGAATCCCGGTGAGGTGGCCCCAGATGATGATATCTATGAGCAGTATAAAAAGCGGATGATGCTTGGCTATCGATATAGACCTAATCCTCTGGTATAATATCTTGTTCTTCCATCAATATGTTGTCTGAAGTTATCATTTGGTTGCTGAATTGTTGCAAGATTAAACTTGTGCTAATGGTGTTCGGGTTCTCTTGCACAGAACAACCCTCGAAAAGCGTATTACTGAGTGCTTCTCATGCAATATTCAGCAATTCATCCTGCAAAGGTTTGTAACAGTCAGGAACGTCTTGAAGGATTCTATACCTTTCAAAGAATTTGGGATCCTCCTGAAACTGAACAAAGGTGTATGAGCAAAGGATTCTTTTCCATCTGTTTCAAGGATGAAGTTTAGTTATAACAGCAGTATGAGCAAAGGCTACAATGTTCGGAGTACCCCTTGAAGCTGATACCATGCAAGTCCTACTTTTGAGTTTTAGTGTACGTGTAGATAAAAGTTTGTCTTATTGCAACGGATTGATTGTGTCAAATGTGACAGTGTTACAAACACAAATACAAATCGTTTCAACATTTTACATGTTCATTTTGAACAATCGCAATGGCGATTGTTTCCAAGTGTGTTTAAATTTGTCTGATCTGACGTGCAGAAAGTCCAGTTTCTTAGCAAGAAGTATATTAAATACAAATTATGCTTCAGAAAATTATAATTATACATTGCTCTTGTTTTTATAAGGAAAAAAGAGATGTAAATTCAGATGCTTTTAAGCAAGTAGACTAATCATGCTGGACTGGGCACCTGATGGTAAGAATATGTGTGCGTCAGGTCATGAGTACTCGGGATTTGTGCTGTTGGTGATGAATGACGGGTTTTTGCAGGCAGGAACATAACCACACAAATTCCTTTATTCCCACATTTACGGAAAGTTTCACATCAGTCTTTCTTTTCACCTTTAAACATAAAGTAAATGGTTTGTGAACAAATACAAATTGGATCCCAAACATAAATTAGTATGATAATACAAGTTCAAGCAGCTTGGTGAACTTGGTTTCCATGTTTCATCAGAAATTGTACTTGGCATCATTCACAGAATAAAAAAGCACGCATTTATATGATTCTGTACTGCTTGTGACTCTAAAGAGATTCTCGAGGATAGTAGAAAAAGTGCCTCTGTCACTCTTTTGATTGGACTGGTTCTGCTACTACAGATGCCTTTGCCTTGCATAATTCATGTTATTCCATATTCCCCATATCTAAATCAGTTCCTTTTCTACTGTACAAATTTCATTAAGCTCAAGTAATTAGTGATTGAATAGTCCTGTAGCAAGCAATAAGAAATTGATGTCATTTCTTGTATTGAAGTTTGAGGCTGATAAGCCAAGTGGGGATGGAAAGTTGTACTTATCAAATTCAAAGATTCCTTCTTATCTTCTCTTATCTGATAGAACAAATCCCTTCCATAATACTACCTCTTACTAATACTGACATTAACTTTACCAAGAACCATAAACCCATTTCTGGTCAAATGGCATACTTAGATTATTGAATAAGAAAAGGGTTGACGTTTATCAAAGTCAACCAATTCTACATTGTTTTTGAGTCATATTAGTGTGATCTGCTCTTATTTTTCCATTTCAGCTGTTCAAATCTTTTAACTTTCTTTCATTTTCATTTGGGTCAACACTTTCATGATCTGATCAAAGTCACACACACAACCATGTCCCTCACGCCATGTATTGGCTTAAACAATGGTGTGTGTTCACTGGCTTTCTTATTAATTTATCTCTGCTTTTGTCTAGGTATGAATGGCTCCTTTTTTGCTCTTTCTTTTTGGCAATCGAAATTATAGAAGGAACTGTTGCAATGACGGCTTGAAGGAAGGCTCAGAATGTTCACACGATATGCTCTGTTATCTTTTGCCTTCATTTGTCCTTTATGGTGCTATTGCTTCTGCTTCTTTTTTTTCTTTTTAAGTTCATATTAAAAGTATACTCTGTTCTGACAAATAAAGAAAGACCTTAAGAGAAATAAACAAAGACTGACATATTAAAAATCATAGTGGAAACCGAAGCAACATATAAACAAATATTGAAATGAGTAAAAGGTAGTGACAAAAAGATTGCTTTTTTAATTATGTAGTTCACCAAAAAAGAGGCTAAACACGACCCACCCACACCTAAGTCCGGAAAGGTTTGTCTCTTCTGTACACCCAAAAGAGCAGAGCAAGGAAGAACAGAGCAGCCACCACGGACCCCGTCTGCTACGCCACGTTTTTTTTTTCCCCCTTTCAACGCTAACACCAGCACATCACGATTTAACTTCTCCGCAAGACTTGGCTTTGCTTGACCCGTAAGTAAAAGTATTCGAATACGACGCCTTTGGACGATTTTTGGATGACAAACTTGTTTTCCTCACCCCCGACCATTCATTGCTCTGCTTCATTCTTAATCTTATGTCAATACCAGAAAGCGTTAAACTTAAGACTCCACAAAACATCCTAGTTAAATAAAATATTCTCGTGAGTTTAGTCAACGTGTACGATTACCTGTCATGGACCACACCAATGGCATCCTCAGCAATTAACTCCAGTCTCGAGTGTCTTTTTGTAAGAAATGACTCCATAAATGTACAGTTCAATGGCAGAGACAAGAGACAGCGTTTCCCCTGCTCACCCCTTCTTGCTCTGTTTCTTGGTTTCAGCGTTCTGAAGAAACAGAAACATTAGAGTGATTGATTCAAACTCAGGTACATAAGTACATTGATCACCCCCTTTCCAAAATGGGTATTCAATTCTTTTCACTTAAAGATAGTAATGTTTTAAAAAGTCTCTAACAGATCAGGAAAGATTCTTAGCTGAAGCAAAGCTGCTTTCTTTTTCTTGTACATGTTGCGGTTTTAGATATATGAAGTAACTTTCTTTTGAAGGTTCAAACCCGCTTAACTAAGCATGAACTCTTAAGTTTTGGGTTTCCTTAACTGACATGTGAATTGATTTCCCATTGCGTAGCTTTCAGGTTGGACTTACGTTAAAGGAAAAGCTTTACCTTTCTTGGGATATTTCAAATTTTCCAATTTGAAGAACAAGCGAAATCAGGAGTTGAAGTTTCGTTCCGGGGCCGAGAATAGCATACCATCCTGATTTGGAATTCGGTTGAAGGAGGTCAGCTTCAGGTATTGTTACTTGGTAGTTTTGAAATGCTAATTTTACTTTTTTGCGAGACAAAAGAGAAAGTCAAGAGGACGCTGAATGATGCACGGTCTATTGGTATTAGTAATTGTCAGGAACATTCAGCAGAAGAATGAGCCTGTCGTATGGTCATACTTTCATGTACTCAGAAGGAGAACTGAGAAAGAACCAAGATTCCATGGACTTCAACCACCACAATTATCATCAACAAGAACACAATTCAGGGCTGATGAGTTACCGCTCTGCACCAAGCTCATTCCTTGATAATCTCGTTAACGGCCATGGAAGTGGAGGCAACGGTGTTGGGTGTGAAGACTTGACCTATTTTCGATCTTTAAGCCCTGAAATGGATGCTCTGTTTTCCAGATTTACGCCACAGACACAAACTAATGGTGCAGTCTCAGATGATTCCCATTTTCATGACTTGAAAGAATTCGGAGATAGACCAGCTATCAAGCGAGAAATAACAGATTCAGGGATGGTTGGTCATAGTGTAACAGCAGGTACAGGGAATTCTCTGCCTAGTTCTTTTGCCTCTATGAATTCCCCTTCTCTGGACCATCCTATGCAAATGACAAAGATAAACACTGGTCTTCACAGACAAAACAGTTCTCCACCTGGGCTGTTATCCAATCTAAGCGTTGATAATGGTAATTCTCTTCAGTCCTTACTCCAATATGGACTTGTATCATCAAAATTCTACTGTATATCTTCTTTGGTTTGTTCTCCTAAGAAATTGCTAACAGGTTTAACTAAGGAGTTGAGTTTTGGTCTTTGAACTGAGATGAATAGCTGAAAAATTATTCGTTGAATACAGGTATTGGTGTATCTTATAGAGCTTGTAATGGGACGAATGGAGAAGCAAGTCCATCGACTAGCAGGTTGAGCAACCATGTAAACTTGCCATCAAGGTCGAGACTTTTGCATCAGATTTCTGCAATGGAAGGTGAAAGCTTTGTTGCATCCAAAGATACTCAGACACATTACATCTCCAACTTCACTAGAGACTATTGGGATGACAAGTCGTTGAGTGTGATTAAAACAGTGAGAGATAATGATGAGACCCTGTTCTCTTGCTTAAACACTTCAGATCATCAGGTTAAGGTAATCTACCCTATCAAAATAGCTATTGTTCCTCATCAGGATAAGGTATACCCTATCAAAATAGCTATTGTTCCTTTCTGTGACAAATATGATCATATATCTTTGCAGGCTGGAATTTCTGGAACTGGGTTGACCTTGACCCACCACTTGAGCTTGCCTAAGACTTCTGGAAACATGGAGACATTCTTGCACTTTAAAGGCTCTGTTCCTTGTAGGATTCGAGCAAAAAGAGGGTGTGCTACTCACCCACGAAGCATAGCAGAGAGGGTGTGTATTTGATCATAAACTCAAGTTGGTTCATCCCATTATACCAATGAAAACAACGTCTTATATTCATCAACTTTTAGGTAAGAAGGACTCGTATCAGTGAGAGGATGAAAAAACTGCAAGGGCTTTTTCCCAACATGGACAAGGTATGAATTGAGGAGATGAGATCTCAGCCTGAAAAATGATTCTTTAGAAGTTGTCACAGATCATGAACTGAACTATCTATTACTTGTTGATAGCAAATAAACACAGCAGATATGTTAGATGTGGCAGTTGAGTACATTAAAGACCTCCAGAAGCAGGTCAAGGTAACTGACATATAGTATATATATAGAAGAAATGAATCAACTACCTCTACCTGTCTGTCTATCTAGTTTTGCCTGATATGTTTCTCATTTGGCAGACATTGGCGGATACTAGAGCCAAGTGCACTTGTTCAAGGAAACAGAAACCCTGTTCTTCCCCTACTTGATCTCAATCTGTACAGATACAGTACAGTAGTAGTAGCAGCAGCAATATAAAGAAATGGCTTGTTTTCTTAGTTTCTTGTAATAGTTACATGGATAATTCCACCAAGTCTTGTGCTTTGAATTGGCAATTCGTATACAAACTTAAAACAGATTTAGATTTTTTTTTCTGTAATTTAATAAATTTTAGAAAAATCTCTTAATTTTAAATCTTAAATATTTTTTAGTGATTAAAAAACTTAACCAGTTTAGTCAATTCAGCTCTAAAAATTTTGAACTGTTTAACTTTTCGGTTCAGTTTTCTGGTTCGATTTATTTTAATGCTCTTGATGTTAAAAACTTATTAATTTATTAATTAATCGGTCAATTTTTATTAAGTAATAATTTCTTATAAACTAAAATAAATAAATAAATTTTCATTTAACAATCTTTTTTTAATTAAACTTAAAAAATTTTACTGAATAAGGACAATACCTTTCAACTATATTTCAAATTCTTTATTTTTATTCAATTTTTAGCCCATTTTATAACAGACTAATATTGGTTAAGTAATAATAACAAAGCATATATGATATTTACGTGAACTAATTAACTAAAGTAGGAATTTTAAATAATTATAATAAATTATTAATTTAGATCAGATTTAATTATTTTGATTTAAATTGAATAATTGAGTTAATCATCATATAATTATTATTGTGTATATTTAGTTATTATTTTTTATTAAAATCTATTTTTAAAAAATAAGATTACAAAAAAAATTGAAAAATTAATTTCTTAAAAAGTACATAAAGTATTTCTAATATAGAAAAATAGCAATTTTCTTTCCTTGTAGAACTGCGAGCCTCCGGTGGTCCGGTGTTCTTGTACAGTACATATGTAATGTGCTGTACAAGAACACCGGAGGACTTTGGAAAGTACAACGTGGGCGTGGCGGTGGTCGATAATTACAAAAAATACTGATTAATGAATAAATAAATAAATAAATAGCTGTTTAAATGGGCCCACCTACAGCACCAAAAGCTGTTGATTTCTAAACTTCCTTCTCTTCCAGAATTTGGTGTCTGCTCGTTCCCACCCACCAAAGACATGTATGTATGTATGTATCATCTTCTCGTCTGCTTCGTCACCATTTTAGCTCTTTAAGCCTCTTATGAATTTCTCGGACTCTAAATCCTTGTACCCTTTGGATAGATAGAGACATAGATGCAATGTTGGTATGTAAGTGTTTATAATTTATATATATGTAGAGTTGATCCTGAAACTCAAGGTGAAAGATGCCGAATATGCAAATGAATTTGAATCAGAAGATCGACTACGTGTTCAAAATCGTGCTGGTTGGGGATTCGGCAGTGGGAAAATCTCAGTTATTGGCACGATTTGCGCGGAATGAGTTCAATATAGACTCCAAGACCACGATCGGCGTCGAGTTTCAGACTAAAACTCTTATCATCGATCACAAAACCGTTAAGGCTCAGATTTGGGACACTGCTGGTCAAGAACGGTACTTTTTCCATTGCTCTACAATCCCTTTGATTTGTTAAATTACATTTTGTTTCTGAGTTGATTAAATGGGTTCGTTCATCGATTCTCGCGCATATATATATATACTTCTTTAGTCCCACTTCTGGAGTTCATGTAAAGAGACTGAAGGTTGTGTGAGCAAATGATGTAATGCATTTTGGTTGATCTTTTAACGGGACTTGGGGACATTCATGAAAGATCATTTCTCTCAAGCTAGATGTGATTATGGTCAAAATTTTCCAAATTCCTGCTTTGTGCCCAAATTAATTAGCTTAACTAATCATTCCACTTCTGTTATTTGCAACTTAGTCCGCTATAAAGCATTGATTTTTGATCGTCAGACGGTGGAGTTGTAATATTCCCTTTGGCAATGTCAATTTCAACTCTTTGTACATAAACCCTTTCTTTTAATTAATTTATATATGTTACATTCTCCAAAAAAAAAAAAATGTCAATTTCAACGTGTTCTGCTTCCCTGCTTTGTTTTAGTTGCTATCAGTTATTTATTTGTCAGTCTCGCAGTTCACCTACAGCTTTTACTCATATAACAAGACTGATCATAGTATTGGGTTGTCAGATAAATGACCAATGATGAATGTTATAGCTTTAGGATGGCCGTTCTATGTGGAGATCTCTTGCAATACCATTGAGAAATTGTAAGCTAAGACAGGATGAAGAAGATTACATGAACTTTTAACTTAGTTTCAATGATTTATTATACACTTGCACGGACAAACGGAGTTCCTGTTTTCTACAGCAAAATGTTTGATGAGCCTATTTGCAAATGGGACAAAACAATATGTGACCCTCGATCTGTTTGCATCAATAACAGGTATCGGGCAGTAACAAGCGCATACTACAGAGGTGCTGTGGGGGCAATGCTCGTCTATGATATAAGCAAGCGCCAGTCGTTTGATCATGCGGCCAAATGGTTGGAGGAATTGCGGGAGCATGCTGCTGGCAATATCATCATAATGCTTGTAGGCAACAAGTCTGATTTGGGAAGTCTTCGAGCTGTTCCTGTCGAGGATGCTAAAGAATTTGCTCAAAAAGAAAACCTTTTCTTTGTGGAAACATCTGCCCTTGAGGCCACTAATGTTGAATCAGCTTTCCTTTCGACCCTGACTGAGATTTATGGAATTGTGAGCAAGAAAGCCCTTATTGCCAATGATGAACATGAATCTGGCGGAAATTCATCACTTCTCAGGGGAACTCAGATTGTTATCCCCGGACAGGAGGCAGAATCAGGAAGGAGGAGTTGCTGTGGCACATAATAACACCGTCCATTTCCTTTCACGATGATCAGCATCCCTGTTAGCACAGCCCTCCCATTCTCAAAAATTTGCAGGGTTATTGGGCTTGAAGATCAAATTTCAAGTGTCCATCTATAAAGGGATCTCATGCTGTCGTAATCCAAACTGGACTAAACTTGTGTATGTAAATCACAACATGCATCTCAAAAACACAAGATCATTTACGTGTAAACAGGACACATGCATATTATTCACGTATTTAGCAACGGAAGCATAACCGAAAAATATATATACCTCCAATCATTGCTCCACCGATGTCCAAGTAATGTCTCTGAATTTTTTAATCTTCTAGCCTTTGTATCCACGATGCGATGGTGTTGAAAATTTCTTTTCGTGTGTGAGAGGATAAAGACCCAAAACCATTTTTAAATTGCTCCATTGCCTCTGCCCATCAAAGAGGATGAAACATGGAAGTATGGGCGTTATCGTTTGCGTGGTTAAGGGTCAAGCATTAAATGGACCATAAGCTCAACGGTAGGAAGATTTGAAAAAATCTTACATTCTTCCACTTGGTCCATTTAACCTAACATTAAACATAACAAGAAACCAAATATATTAATCATGGCGATAGGTCCTTTTGTAGTGAGTATTATCTTCCATGTATTACATATATAAAATTTATCATTATTAGCCCTTAAATTTAATGAATAAACTATATGTTTATTTTAGGTCCAAATTAGATGATATTTCTCAAAACCAATCAAATATATGTGTGCACAAAAACATATGAGAAAACATCAAATTAAATAAGAGTTCCATTGAAGCAACAAATGCACAATAAAAATCACATTATGGAACCAATTCCTATTTGCACTACGTGATCCTTAAACTGCTTAGGTGGCAAGCCTTTAGTTAACGGATCTGCAATCATCAAATCAGTGTTAAAGTGCTCTATGACAACTTTCATTTCTTTAAAATGTTCTCTTATGGCTAAATACTTAATGTCGATATGCTTACTTCGACTTTCACTCATGTTATTTTTAGCCATAAAGACTGCAGCTGAATTGTCGCAATATAATCTTAGTGGCTTAGAAATTGAATCAACAACTCTAAGCCCAGATATGAAACTCTTTAATCATACACCATGTGAGGTGGCCTCAAAACATGATACGAACTCAGCCTCCATAGTGGAGGTAGCAATCAGGGTTTGCTTGGCACTTCTCCAAGATATAGCTAGGGATGGCAATTGCACCCGAACCCGATGGGCACCCGATAAAATTACCCGAACGGAGGCGGGTATGGGGATACCACCCCCCATACCCGTTTACTCGTTATATAGTAATTACAATTTTGCCATTATATATATATACATACATATTTCGTCAACTTCACTTTACCAATCGGCCAAATCTTCATATGCTTCTCCTTCTCTAAAGATTGCAACTCAGTTCCAATTTCTAGATTGCTAATTGCAACACCCTTCTCATACTTGTAATTGTTGTTTTTGAGGTTATCCTACTAGTACACCATAGTTGCAGTGCGTACAACAACTGCACTTCTTCTTCTGGAGATATCCCTACTAGATCGCCCTTTCGCATCACTTCCCCGCAATTCTCTAGTTTGAGAAATGGCATAATAACCAAAATGCAAAGGAATCCTAAAGTGCTACAGTAACGAGAGCGAAAGTGCTACAGTAACGAAAGACGGGACTCCTCGGAATCGTGTTCGATGAACTGATACTCGGCAACTTTAATGTCGTCGTTGTCGAACGCGCCCTCCACGCCGCTGTCGACATCAACTCCGGCGTTCTGCATATAGAGAACTTCGTCTGTCTTCCGCGGGAGATCTGGCCTCGCAAGTCGCCGCTGGTCTTAGATCTGCCGACACTATCACTGAAATGCAAGTAAACTATCGATGGGATTATGATGGTGAGTATTATAAACTTCGCATGGAAACTTTAAACAACTTTTGGATGTTTTGGGTCTTAACTGATCAAATATGGTAAACATTCATCTATAATTGGATCTATTTGATTCTGCCCACACTAATTGTCACTTTACAGCTCTATCACTAAAACGCAGGAAAATGGTATGGATGGGAGGATGATGGTGATTGGTGAGTAAACGGGTACGGGTATGGGGGTGCCAAAAAAATTCTCGACGGGGATGGGGGCGGGTATGGAGGTGGGGGCGGGTACGGGGGATGGCATCCCTAGATATAGCTCCACCAGCTAGCATGAAAATATAATCAGACGTTGATTTCTTTCAATTAATGCAGCCGGTAAAGTCTTAATCAAAGTATCCAACTACTGTAGTTTGCTTCTTTGAACTCCAAAATACCAAATTGCCTCTAGGAGGACACAACCACCTGTTGTGGACTTTCTATCATCTGGATTTCCTACCTAATCAGAGTCACTATAAGCTTGTAGTGACAGAGGTTGTGGTGTTGGATGAAAATGAAGGGCAAGGGTAGTAGTCCCTTTTAGGTATCAAAGTACTCTCTTATAAGCAATCCAGTGTGTGTCTACAGGTCTCGATAAATATTGACTTAACCTATTGACAGTGAAGCTGATATCAGGGCGTGTGTGACACAGATATTAGAATGCACCAATGATGCTGCGATACAAGGTGGGATCAGTAAATGGATGACCATCAAGAGCAGATAGCTTGGTTGCAAATGCAAGAGGAGTTGGACATGGTGAGCATTCTGTCATTTTGGCACGAGCAAGAAGATCCAAAATGTGTTGCCTCTGTGAAAGGTAGAAGCCAGTCTTGTCCCTATATACTTTTAAACCAAGAAAATGGTTAATACTACCCAATGTTTTTAAAGCAAATATGTTATTTAGTTGTTGTATGATCAACTTGATTTCTGCATTTGAGTTCCCTCTTACTAATATGTCATCAACATATATTAGTAATAGCAATAGTGAACCTTTGTTCTGCCTGTAGAATAGGGATGTGTTAGACATTGAATTTTTTAAACCCCGTTGTAGGAGTGTAGACCTGAGAGTGTTGTACCATGCCCTCGGAGCCTGTTTTAGGCCATAGAGAGCTTTGTCTAGTTTAGAAACATGTGTAGGCAGTTTAGAATATGTGAAACCAGTTGGTTAAGTAATGTAGATGTCTTCGATTAGTGATCCATTTAGGAATGCATTGTTGACATCTATCTGTTGGATGTCCCAATGGTAAGAAACTGCGAGAGAGAGAATGACCTTGATGGTTGATGATTTCACTACAGGACTGTAAGTTTATGTGAAGTTAAGACTTGGGGTCTGATTGAACCCTTTGGCTATAAAGTGAGCCTTATATTTGTCAATGGCTCCAGTAGACGTGTACTTGATTCTGAACTCCCACTTAGTACCTAACAGCTTCATAGATGAGTTATATGGGACTAAATGTCAGGTGTTGTTCATTTTTAGGGCTTGAATCTCATCTGCCATGACCTGTCTCCATAAAGGATCTTTGAGAGCTTCTATAGGAGTTTGTGGTTATGATTTAGTGGGTGAAGAGAGTATGGAAATATAAGCTTTTGGCTTATAGATTCCACTTTTGGAGCGGGTTTGCATAGGACTAGAATTGGGGGCAGTGTGTATAGTGGTTATGGGAATAGGAGTGGGAATAGACTGGTCTGTAGAGTGTATAGGAGATGTATGGGGAGATGATAAGGGATCAGATAGAATATTATGAGAAGAGTTTACCTGTGTTGCAGTGATTGAAGGAGTCTGTTGCACGAAAGAGTCCACTGACCGAGACTGAGCAGGAATAGCCTGTATAGCATTTGTGAGGACAAAAAGTGGTAGGCTAGGAGATGTTGTAGAGCAGGATGATGGTTTACAAAAAAGTTATAGATAAGGAAAGTCCTTTTCATTGAATGTGACATGTCTAAAGATGTAAACATACCCTTTTCGATGGAGACATTTGTAGCCTTTGTGAAAGGGGATGTACCCAAGAAAGACACTTACTTGTGTGAAAACCCAATTTGTGTTTATTGTAAAACCATAGGAAGGGAAAACAAGCACACCCAAATGCCTTGAGATGATTGTAGGAAGGCTTTTTGCGAAATAGGTTTTGAAATGGTGATTGATGATGAAGGGATAGGGTATTGATTAGGTAAGTTGCTGTTTGAAAAGCTTCAAGCCAATATTTCAGGGGCATTTTGGCATAGGAGAGTAGTGTGAGTCCGGTTTCATATTGATCACTCACATTACCTTAAGCTTAAATAAAGTCTAAACATTTGCATCAATTAATAAATAATGTAAATAAATCAAATAATAATGCACAAATTATTTAATCTAATTTTTGTAAGAACTGAATATGAAAGAATAAAATTGTGGAATGTATATTTATACATAATTCAAGTATTGATGTTGACCATTGATCTTTTATTGTTTTGATCTAATGGTTGTCATTTATAACAAAATAGCAATGAAAGTTATTTGTACAGCTGGGAATGACAAGTGAATTAATCTGATGAAGTGCAGGTGCAATGGAACTCTTCTAGAATACTGAAGAAGAATGAAAGCTGGATTTGAGTCAGGCCTGTATAAAAGCTTCTTGGGCTTTTATGAGTTGATGAGGATCCAGCCCACTTAAAGATTGAGTTGACCCAACCTTTCCAGCCCTCTTGAAGATTAACTTGTCCCATCCTTCGGTGACCTTTCTTCAATCTCGACGTTGTCTTCTTTAACAATTTTGCATGTAAAATAATCGTAAATTTATACACAAAATTTTCAATTAATCACATATAATTTGTGCAAATAATTAAACAATTATAACTAGCATGTCAAATTTAATTCCAATGTTAGACATACAAATTAAAAATAATATTTTCATAAAATATTAATACCAAAATGATTTTATAATTAAAATCACAACAAAATCGGTCAGGTCTTGATTAACCCAATAATTACTAACATTAACATAATTAATATTAATGAATTTTTTAAAAAAGTACAATAAACATCGTCTTCAACCTCCAGTCGGGTCAGTGTGACCCGGTTCCAACTTGACACAGCAGGTGCTCAACAGGCGCCAGAAGGTTGAGGGTGGCCAGAGATGGGACGATGATGACGAGTCGACGTGCGTGAAAAGTCAGAAAACCAACCATGTGACGCTGCATGGATGGCGACGTCCGAAGGCCACCACGTATGGTCATCCTCGTCCCTCCTCTCTTCACTATCCAGTCACTGTTGGGTTCAACATGGAGTATCAAAACACGATTCTAATGTCCACCATGTACAAAAAATGTCGAAAATATTTAAAAACTCAAGCTTATCTGTTGGGACCCGTTTCCGGAACCCAACTCTCCATCCGAAAACGAATCATAGGTTAACTAATATCGCTTCATTTTTTTTTCAAGTAGTTTCAAATTTCCAATTTGAAATTCATTAATCCTTTATAATCAAAACATATCCATTAATTTATCAAAAACTTATTAGTCCTTTCCTTTTTGTCAAATGACCCTTAATACTCCCAATTTATCGAAAATTGGACAGCATCTCCTTTAATCTTCCCTTTCCTTCATATTCTCTCTTCAAAC
Organism: Erythroxylum pelleterianum; assembly: GCA_027563865.1. Classification (NCBI taxonomy): domain Eukaryota; kingdom Viridiplantae; phylum Streptophyta; class Magnoliopsida; order Malpighiales; family Erythroxylaceae; genus Erythroxylum; species Erythroxylum pelleterianum. The sequence goes on from JAOQMR010000009.1 coordinate 23,287,118, forward strand.
CACCATGATTAAGCAAAAAGGTAAAATTCTAACAAAAGACCCATGAATTAACAAAGTGGCCAATGCTGAAATTTTTTCCAAGACTTGAAACATTAGAATTCAACCAACCTAACCTTACCCGAGTTGGGCTCCGGAAACGGGTCCCAACATTATCTCTTACGGCAGAAAATCAACGAGCAACAGAGCATAACAGAGACACATTTTCAATGGTTCAGAAACAAGGCAGAAGCACGGTAGGCTCTGATATCAAACGTAAATCACAACATGCATCTCAAAAACAAAAGATCATTTACGTGTAAACAAGATACATGCATATTGTTCACGTATTTAGCAACAGAAGCATAACCGAAAAATATATATACCTCCATCCATTGCTCCACCAATGTCCAGCAATGTCTTTGAATTTTTGAATCTTCTAGCCTCTGTATCCACGATGCAATGGTGTTGAAAATTTCTTTTCGTGTGTGAGAGGATAGTGACCTAAAACTATTTTTAAATTGCTTCATCACCTCGCCCATCACTGAGGATGAAACATGAAGTATGAGCGTTAACATTTGGGTGGAGTTAAGCATTAAATGAACCATAATCTCAACAGTAAGAATTTGAAAAAATCTTTCATTGTAGGCAGCAGATGCTTTTAAATGATAATAGAAAAGTTGCTTGTCCAAAGTTGAGGAATTCATTAAGTTACATGGCTGGATGGACATACAAATTTAAGGACTTTCTTTCCTTGAATAGCCTCTGATCTGGACCTATACTTCTACTACTAAAGTATATTAATTTGGCACCACTCGAGTATTAATTTCTTCTATCCCTACAAGATCATCTTTTGAATAGTTTTCTTAATTCTTGATCCAATTATTAAAAATTGATTACAAAAATTGGTATGAAGAAGACGTCCAACTTAAGAATATCACAACTCCATTTGCTCATCCTCTACTTACAATCACAATTCAGCCGGTCATAATAAAGAGTTTTTTTTTTGGTTTACAAGGAAGACTACAAACCTAATTCAACGCTCTGGGATACACTGCTCCTTGCGCATCTCTGTGGAGAAGCTCCTGGACTCCAAAAGGAAGCTCCTAAAGTATATGAAGGGCCGAACATAATATGCCAGCGAGAGAAGCGAGACTGTCTGTGCACTGGTTCCTTTCCCGGAAGACATGCTAAAGCTGGACCTCCCACTCCCGGTGCAAGAGCTCTTGGATTCCTGTCACCAAAAAAGAAACCTCTATCAATACTATGTGTAGGTCAGAGAGAATATTAATGATCTCGAGATAGTCTATTTCTACCGCAACTTGACGATAGCCCAAGTCCCAGGCCAGTGTAAGACCTGAGAACACACCCCAAAGCTCCACAGATAAGAGCGAGCCCCTTTCGAGGTTCTGCTGGAGCCCCCCACACTAATTCTCATGCCAATCTCTAATCAACCCTCCAGTGGATACCTTTGTGGATCCTTGCTTCACTGCGCCATCAGAATTGACTTTCACCCAACCTGCTGAAGGTGGAGGCCACCCGACGAATGTACCCACTGGTATGCCCTGTGCTGGAAACACACAATTTTCCATCGCTCTTGCTTTAGCGATCCACACCACATAATTCATTATGATTATGGTACCATCTTTCGGCCAAACAAATCCAGGCTTAAACAGGCTATTGTTCCGCCATTTCTATAGGAACCAGCAAGCGACTCCATAAATAGTGGCCCATGCTTCCTGCTGCACCTGTAATTGCTTTGTGAGGTTAGAAGTCAGCCAAGTCTCCTCATCCTGCTGGAAAAAGCCCGTATCTACCACTGCTCGGGAAAATTTACACCAGATAGTTTTCGCTCGCAGGCAGTCCCGCACCACGTGGACAGTTGTCTCTTCCTACCCACAGAAATGACATCTAGGCAATATGTCGGGCCACTCGCTGTTAATTCGTCATGAGTTTTCATTTAGCTACGAGCCAAATGAACGACCTAATGCACTGTGGGCCTACCCATTTCTAGATAATCTCCCACAGCTTGTGCCTGGTGTCCGTGGGGCGTCCTTCAATTAAGGCATAAGCTGACGCCATTGTGAATCCTTCGTGGTTGGTTGGTTCCCACATCAATCTGTCATCTACCAAAGTGTTGAGTATAGGGCAGAAATTCGCAAGTTTAAGACAAACCGTGGACGGAAGGTACTGTTGAAAATCATTCCAAATCCAACTGCCCCTTTCATTCATGAGGTCCGCGACCATAGCAAACCGAAAATTATCTGGAACTTGAGAGGAAGCCACATGTATAAGAGGTCCCCATCTGTCCACCCAATTGTCCAGCCAAAATAAAATACGCCTCCCGTTATCCAGGTTCCATTTGATAGCTTGCCGAACAAATTGCCAGGATGCCGAAATCTCCTTCCAGATGATCGAAGCTCCTGTCCTAGAGATCGTGTGGGGTAGATGAGTAGTATCAAGTCTATATTTGGCCGGTAAAACCTAGACTCAAAGAGCGGTGGGTTTAGTGAGCAGGACCACCCTAATTTAGCCAGTAACGCATTATTTGTAGATCGAATGCGTTTATACATAATTTTTTCTAGGTCATTGCACAATTGTCTGGGGAGACGAACCGTTTGTATTGTGAAAATAGGGGACGTAGAAAGGACTGCCCGGCTAAAGTAATCCGTCGACTTCTGATTAGCTGAATGTTGGTGTTATAAAGTAGCATTACGCAAAAGCTATGCTTACGCCATGTGTAACGCCTCTCAAACACAAAAATTGAAGGCTCCTGTTTATATTCTGCCGAATGCATGATGCCATTTTGATAATTAGCAACAATTATTTTTTATAAATATGTGAATCTTTTAAAATTATTAAAATATAAAAATTGAACGGGCACACTGTTGTCTTTTAATCATTGTTGAAAACTATAAATGTGGAAGTAACGTATATGCAGGGTGGCTAAACGATGGAGATTCTATGTTGTTTCATCGTCTTCGTCGTCTGCATTTTCTCCACCATAGTCCTCAAGTACATGTCCATGAAATTCACTAGCAAAACTCATCTCTCCCTCCCTCCAAGTCCACCATCTCTTCCACTCATCGGTCATCTTCATCACTTAAGCTCAGACTTATCCAAAAGTTTGTGCACTCTCTCCTCCAAATATGGCCCTCTTCTCCATCTTCGCTTAGGCTTTTATAACTTGTTCGTCGTCTCATCCTCATCTTTGGCCACTGAGATGTTCACCACGCATGACCTTGCTTTCTCCAGTAAACCCAAATCCGTTTTTGAGGATAGTGGGTTATTTGCTAAATCAGGTATCATCATGGCCCCATATGGAGACCACTGGAAGTTCATGAAGAAACTTTGTGTTACGCAACTGCTTGGAGCGCAACAGATTCAAAAGTCAAAGAGAGTTAGACGCGAGGAACTCGAGCAGCTTTTGCGCCTACTAGTGGACAAAGCTCACAAAAAGGAGCTTGTGGATATAACCAGTGAGATATTAAGAACAACAAACAATGGTATATGCAGGATGGTGATGAGCACCAGGTGCTCCGGCGAAGATAGCGAGGCTGAGATGTGTAGAGATCTAGTTAAATCAGCGTTTGAGCTCGCAGGAAAATTGATGATCTCTGAAATGTTCGGTCCTCTACGCAAGTTGGGCTATTGGGTATATGGAAAAAACCTTGAGGATGTAAACAGAAGATGGAACGACTTGTTGGAGAGGATAATGAATGAGCACGAGCAGAGAGCTACGAGGAATGATGATCATGAAACACAGGATAAAGATCTGATGGATATTCTGTTGCAAGTGTATAAAGATGAAAGATCAGAAGTTAAGATTAGCAGGAGTATCATAAAAGCTTTCATTATGGTACGTTACATGGGCATGCTTAATTTCATTGCATTGCATGATATACATGTATACATATATATGTGACTAGTGAGTATATATATATATATATAGATAGATAGATGGTATCAATGTCTCTTGCTTGTCTTACTGCCAAGACAGGATCTATTCATTGCAGGGACGACAACCTCGGCAGATGCTATAATATGGGTGATGGTTGAGCTCAAAAGCCATCCTAAAATATTCAACAAGGTACGGGAAGAGATAGAATCAGTTGTGGGGAAGAGTGGTAGAGTTGTGGAAGAATCGGACATTTCAAAGCTTCCATATCTACAAGCAGTTGTGAAGGAGACACTGAGAGTACACCCTCCAGGGCCTATAATACCAAGGCAATCCCGAGAAGACTGCAGATTAGGAAACTTTTACATACCCCAAAACAGTGTTGTGTTCCTTAACACTAACGGTCTAATGAGAGATCCAGAAACATGGGATAAACCCAACGAGTTCCGACCAGAGAGGTTCTTGGTTGGACACGACAGCTTTAGTTTCATTGCATTTGGTGCCGGAAGGAGGTCATGTCCAGGAAAAGCTTTGGCACTTGCAACCATAATTACTGCTATAGCAGTTATAGTTCAATGCTTTGACTGGAAGATTGATGGTCATCATTTAGATGACTTTCAACACAGAGCAGGATTAGTCAGTAACGGAGCTCCTCCACTTCCATGTCTTCCAGTCCTCCATTTCAACCCTTTTGCTGCTTAATGCGTCATAAATGATGGTAATCCTAGTAATAAACAATCTCCAATTTCCTTCTCAAACCAACTGCTACATCCACCTGTTTGGACTTTGGACAATTACTTATATTTAATTAAGGTTTTTCTCTTTATTTAATGATGTGGAATCCAAAATAGGACGTGATGCGAGCCTTGTCGCCTTTTTGCCATGAAGAAAATCGATATCAAGATTACCAACTACGTGATTAGTGATTGATTTGTAATTATCGTGGGACCAGATCCTCTGTTACATAAATGTGTGATCATATAATTGTGCGCACAAATTTGATTGTAACAACCACCGTTTACCGTGGAGAGGATCTCTTTTTTTTGGGGGGTAACTAACGGGGCCTTAAGTTCAACGAAGAAAAACTTCAGATAGTTACACGAGATAAGGGGACCAACTGAGTCTGCAAAGGAGAAAGTCCATCTACAATTTCGTGAAATCAGCGAATTCCTAATGGCAATCTATAGCTATAATTAGTTAATCCGCACAACAATTCCCCTTTCGATAGACATGGTGCACCCACACCTTTCAATTCCTAGAAATCAAGTCTTTGACAACTAGAACCATAGCATTAACCACCTGACTTTGTTCACTAGAAATAATGAAAATCACTAAAGTAGAATCTATAGACATATCCACCCAAAGCCCACTAACCAAAAACCTCTAACATCCCTAATCAGCCGACCAGCTGTTGCTGAGCCTGGATTACCTATGGAAGATCCATCAGTACTCAAGCTAACCCATCCCTATCGTAGTTTTTGCCGGCTAATCTCAAGTACTCTTCTCCCCTGGTATGCATTTAGAGTAGAGACATCGCATTGCAGAATTTGAGCCAAACTTACTTCCTGAACAAAAAAGTGAATTTCCTCTATAGCCGCTAGTTCAGACAAAACTTGAGCAGTTTAGTCTTAACAGGAGGAGTAGGGTTGACGTACACAAGCATAATATCATATAGAACCATCTCTACGAGAGATTTCGTGTCATTGTTTATGACTTCTTCCAATTACAGTGAGGTTAGATAAGCTCAACGGTGGAGAGGATTTCAAGCCATTGTTTATGAAATGATTTTCCGGAACATTAACTTGTCCAACCGTATTTTTGCCAACTGCTTACAATCACATTACTCTTTAGATAAATTGCACATGTTTATCTACTTCTGAACACAAGCCATTCCAAATTGTCAAATATGGTTAGATTGAAAGCCATGCTTCCCACATACTGTTTTTTCGCAAGTTTATAAGCACGTCCGTGCCGTCAAAAACAGCAGCGAAAACGTGAAGTGGAAGTACATAAAACAATCAAGAGTCCGTCAAAGATTAACACTGGAAGTGCTTCTCCAATTGGAAAACCCGAGTCAAATACAACTCATTTCAACAATGGTCAAAGATAAGTTTTCAGGCTTCCCCTTTATTCCCTTTTAGGTTGATGACTGCGAGCTCTTGTTCGACAAACTCTCCGGCAGTGATGGGGGGATATTTGCTGGCGAGTGGTGATTCTGCAAAGTGGCCCAAAGGATTCAAAACAGCGTCTGATGCTATATGTGCAAACAACTGCTATGTGACAACAGATGATGAACATGTCAGCACCAGAGAACTATGCACAAGAGGGACATATAAACTGTTGGATTGAAAGTTGTCCTAACATAATTCATTTCAATTACCGTTGACGAAACCCTCCACAGGCTGTGGTTTTGCTCTGACGCTACTCTCATCGCATCTATTGTTCTCTTTGTGACAACAACTTCATGCATGCCAGCTATGCAGTCTCCTGAAGTTAACCATTCAATCTGGAAACAGGAGCAATGTAACATGTTGTGTTATGTTAAGGGAAAGTATCATAACCATTCATTCTGGAAACAGGAGCAACGTAACATGTGTGTTATGTCAAGGAAAGTCTGGAAACAGGAGCAATGTAACATGTTGTGTTATGTTAAGGGAAAGTATCATAACCATTCAATCTGGAAACAGGAGCAATGTAACATGTGTGTTATGTCAAGGGAAAGTATCGTATAAGCAGTAAATAAATAGTTTAGGAAATTGGTCAAATCATTATCTACAGCCTTGTAATACAAAATGGATTAATTCTCAAATCATCTAACGTATCCTGTCCTCACCTGTTTTCCGGTTTGAATGAGAAGGCATCCAAGGGGAACCTTCACTTCAACTTTTTGCCCATTTCTTAGCCAAATATTTAGGCCAGGGAATCTACTTCTTCCGTGAATTGTTAAAAAGTTCAGGTCATAATGATATCCTGCAAACACAGTACCCTCTTGGCCATAAAGGCGGAGATCACTTCCTGTTGGAGCAAGAAGATGAGGTCCCTGAAGGCCAAAAGGAACGGCAGAATGCCAGTCAGTTTATTATCTTTGTACTTGAAAAGCTTGTCAAGAAGTGGCAAGAAAATGAACACATTATGATGCTCTATACTGAGTTGACAAACCACGACTACAAATGTAGACTACTGTGTACTGATGGAACCGAAGAAGAGGACTTCAATAAGTATTGGTACGTGGTTTACATCTTAATACATCACCGTTACAGCTGAATGATTTGGCCTAGACAGTCAACATTTGTCGCAAAAGATACCTTAGTTAAATTTGTTTTCTCCTATTTACTCCACGATGAACAACTTTCACTGATTTTAAGTTTCTTGCATTTGATTTTGAAAATAAATCACGAGGAATGCTGTAAAGAGAACAAAGAAAGAAGAAGCTTAATCAGCAAAATATCAACCTGCTTCATAAGCGAAGTAAAGGCATCTTTGGTCAAGCCAAATCCAATAGCAGCCATTTCAGCGACAGCCTAATAGAGAAATGAATCATAACATAATTCAGTGAATATGCTAAAAGATGGTGTGAACGCTATTGAAAAACCACGTTATGAGCTACCTCTATTGCAGAAATCATTTTGTATCCCCATGAGTCCATAGTATCCTTCCATTCTGCAAAACCCTCAGGAACGACAGGCTCTGAATTCAGTTCCTACACAAATGGAATGGGTGTTAAACACTAGCAAACATGATGACTGAACAGTTCAAAGGAAACAGGGAGATTTTCACACCTTAAACCGAGTATTAGAAGGCCGAGGACCAATTCTCCACATGTATCGCCACTTGCGATCTGGTCCACTGGGAGTCAAAGGTTGGTGCTCTTTTGGCATTGCTTTTAACTTTTCTTGCATCTCTTCATCAACCAGACTTCTTGGAACTTCAACTCCCTCAGGGGTAACTCCAACCTGTTAGCCCATGGGCATCATCAGTACTATGTTTAACTATCTTTCATTCTCACTTCAAAAATCAAAAGCTTTGAGACAAGAATACAACTGCTCTGTTCCTTCTCTTCCACTTCCTTTCCAGTTTAAACTTTAAACATCTTAGCACTTCAACCTTCAAAACTTAAGGATAAAGAGAAAAGTTTGGATATTTTCTTAGTGCATTGAGATCATTCATACGATAGCCAAATCTCAGAAGAGTGCCTTTCCAACTAATTAACATTCCAAATATTCGTGTTCTCTTTCGCGAAGTCCAATTTTCTCTACTCCTATTACATCCCACCACATCAAAAGTTCAAGGGTAATTCCTTGAATATAAATTTACAGTTTACATTTCAATTAAAACTTATAAAGCAACTCTTTTGCAAAAATGCAAATTTGCTTCGTCTTCTCACATCTTGTGACCATTCACCAACATGTTTATGTTCCTACATTGTATCACGACTCAGGACCCCCCAACAACTCAAATTGCGAAAAGTTAAGTTCTTCACTCAACAAACGCTTTTCCTTGTCATTTGGAAGAGAACAAGAAAAAAGAAAATCTTCGACCAAAAAATTGATAAAAGATAAAAAATTCATATGTTCCCCATTCCAAAATATAGCCCAAACGGGATTGCCTTCAAAAGGGTTGTATAAAAACCTAAGACTTTGTAATCTTTTTAGTTCCTAGAATCACTCATCAAACCAAAAAGCAAAAAAAAGTTACAAGAAAAGCTATCTACCTGGTAATGTAAGTGAGGCCTCTCCTGTTGCTTTTTGAAGTGAAGAGGTCTCTCGAAGTACTGCTCCATCATGTCAATGAAGCGATCGTTATCTTGGGCAGTGCATCTGGGGTCCTTCACTACCAAAGCTCCCGTCTCACTCAGGATCCGACTCACCGACTGACACAACTCGCCGAGCCATGGCCCGAATTCCTTGATCTGATCCGAAAATTTCGTTGGTTCGGAGCTGAGCTTATCGGCGATCTCCAAGTACCGAGTTAGATCGATGACCGGTACGTTCATTTTTGCTTTAAGATTCGTTTCGGGGTTCACAAAAGAGCAAAGTTGAGTGTGGCGGGAGATGGAGTGGAGAAGGTGAGGTGGTTTTGGGCCTTTTGGCCTTTTATTTAATAAAACCGTACACGTTAGCACAATGGCCTTGGAGAATCGTCTGGGACTGGGTTTTGTTTTGCGTGTGATATGTGAAAATGCTTTCTCATTTCCTCACGCTTCATTCCTCTGTATTTCTTTACAATTTCAGTCACGGCCTAATCTTATTTTTGGTAATATAAGTTAATAAAAGGATACACTTTCGATTACTTTTCCCTAATTGAATGATTTATTTCCTAATTCCAATTATTTGGACATTTAAGAAAAAAAAGAACGTTACTAAATTTTAATTATAAATTTAAGTTGACTTAAAATTTGATTACTTCCAATTTAAATTTTGAATCATTAACAAAATATTAAAGTCTCTTAATTTAAATATATTTTATTCAAAAAATAAAATAATATCATTTTTTATATAATTATATTTCTTAAATTGCTCCCGAAACTTTAAAAATTAAATTTATTGATCATGATTATTATTTTTCCTTTTCTACTTTTTCAATTGTAAGTGCGAGAAATATATATTGAATTTTAATAAAAAATAAATAGAATGAGATGAGATAGGAGTAAAAATGACATCGAGTTGAGTAGGCTGGGCTCAATCCTGAACCTAATTTTGACAACTTTTGATTAGGTTGGCCTAAGCTTAAGGTCAACTCAATCAATTTTGGTTTTATTTTATTTTATTTTATAAGTTAAAAGTAAAAAATAACATATATTTTTTTATAATTGTCTATTCCAAGTTGAGACAGATCGGGCCTGGATAGCCCGAACCTGAAACAAACCCAAGAAGAAGGAGGAGGTTAAAAGAGGAGGGCCGGCTATCTATAAATAAATCTAAAAGCCCAGCCCATTACAGAGTTAAAAGATGAGGCCCGATATGATCTAATTAAATTCAAAAGCCCAGCCCATCACCGTCTCCTCTTTCAAATCAAATAAATCATTAAGCCAGCCAGAAAGAGTGAGAAATTTCGCCGCCTCTCAGCACATTTGCTACTAAAACCTCACCTCACCATCTCTCTGTCTCTTTCTGTCTGCAGGCTAAACCCTTGACCTCGCTTCAGTTCATCAGCAGACGCCCTCTTTCCTTCTCCTTCTGTCTTCGTATTCGTATGTATCTCCTTCTTACTCCTTGTATACCAGTCGATTGTAGCTTTTGTTCATTCTTTGCTTATTGTACATCGTTGTTGCTCTGGCTTTTAGCTTTTGGGTTATGGATATTGCTTATTGGCTTTTGGATATCTTTGGGCTTTTAGCGCATTTTTACGATTTTTTTAGTTGCATATTAGTATCGCTGTTCTGGTAGTTTAGTTTGTTTAATGTAAATTCCAATTGTTTCTCGCTCAAATGTCTTCGCTTTTTGCCCTAACTTTGTGAATACTCTTAATCACTAAGAACCTTTGCAATAGGGGGTCAAATGGCGGGGAAGTCTAATAAAGGGAGGAACCGGAGGGGGCAAATCAATGCTGTTAACTCTTCTGGGTCGGATATATCATCTAGTGGTGCTGTGAAAGATAACTCAGCTGTTTCAGACACTAAGAAAGCTGATGCAAATGGTGTACCAGATGTAAGTGAATCAAAACCTGATGTACAGGTAACTGAAACAGGAAGTTCAACAACTGAACAGAAGCAAGGTGAATTTTGTTCCGATATCTTTTAGCTTCGTCCTTGCACACTTCACTTATATTATTTAACTCTTTGCATAGACCTTCATTCTGAAGGAATTAGCTTCTGGTTACTGGTGTTAGTATATGTGATTCTTTGAAAGATGGCACCAAAACTAAAGAGAAACATTTGTGGCCATCTTCAAGACCAGGCACTAATATATGCTTATTTACAACTAAGCGTGACCACTTTCTTCCTGATATTTCTGTGTAACTGCTTAGGACATTATTTACTGAGAGAGTGTTGGTTCCTCTAAAACAATTAGGTTTTGAAGTGAACTCTGTCAGTTGCATGTCATTTCACTTCTGAAAAGGAAATGAGAAGGATTTCAATGTTTGATTTATTTGTTTCATTTGCACCACTATTTTAGCTTTACCACTTTTTCTATAGCAGTCATTGTTTTCTCGTTCATCAAAGCATTATATATGTTCAAACAATTTATATATACTGTCATACTTGAATGTTCTTAATCTGGATCTTTTGCTGTACTGCAGGCGATCTTCGTCTCTATCCTGTCTGTGTCAAAACACAAAGTGGCGAGAAGCTTGAGCTTCAAGTGAGCTAAATTGCATCTTCGCTGTTTGGAAAATATTATATGACAGATGATGCTTGAGAATGTTTTGAACAAGTCTCTTGTCTACTTTAGTACTTAAAAGTAAGTGTGATGCTTGTACTCTTTAACCCAAAAAACTTGACATTTTGGTATACATTACAGTTGAACCCGGGAGATTCTGTCATGGACATAAGACAGTTTCTTCTTGATGCTCCTGAGACTTGTTTCTTCACATCCTATGACTTGTTGCTCCATACAAAGGACGGTTCCACTCATCAGCTAGAAGATTATAATGAGATTTCTGAAGTAGCTGATATTACAACTGGGGGTTGCTCCTTGGAGATGGTTGCTGGTATATCCATCTTTCTTGATTTTTCTTGCGCCAAGGAGCGGACGTGGACTCTAACATGATGATTATTTTGCAGCACCCTATGATGATAGATCGATAAGAGCCCATGTTCACCGCTCTAGAGAACTGCTTTCACTTTCAACAGTTCATGCTTCATTATCAACTTCTCTTGCTCTCGAGTACGAGACAGCACAAAATAAGGCTCCGAGTTCAGGTGCCTTGTCATATATATCTTTCTATGTGTACAGTTCATGTCTTTGAGAAGCATGTGGTATCACTTAATTTTGTTATGAAATATGTTAATATATTTATAATTTATTCACTGCTATCCAGATACTGTGAGAACTGATGTTCCTGAGCTTGATGGTCTGGGATTCATGGAGGATGTCTCAGGGTCCATTGGTAAGCTGCTATCGTGTCCATCAAAAGAGATCAAGTGTGTGGAGAGCATTGTGTTTTCATCATTTAATCCTCCTCCAAGCTACAGAAGGTATGCATTTGTGTCTTTTCATCTATCTTATAGTCAAAAGTATTAGGCATTGGTGTATACAGGAAGATACCAAGATAATGACATTTTTCTTCTAAATTTTTACTTGTTTGTGCTATTCCTTAGGCTTGTTGGGGATTTGATTTATTTGGATATAGCAACATTGGAGGGCAATAAATATTGTATTACTGGAACAACAAAAATGTTCTACGTCAATTCAAGCACAGGAAATGTCCTTGATGCTAGGCCTAGTAAAGCTACTTCAGAAGCCACCACCCTTATTGGACTATTGCAAAAAATAATCTCTAAGTTCAAAAAAGGTAAAGGAAGGTGATTGAAATTCATGCCGTTGGTTATTACATTGCTTTGTTTTTTTTCTTTCTGTAATTCTCTACTGATTATTCTTCTATTTGTCCATATGTGAAGCTTTTCGTGACATTTTGGAGCGGAAGGCTTCTGCACATCCTTTTGAAAATGTTCAATCTCTTCTCCCGCCAAATTCATGGTTAGGATCATATCCGATTCCTGGTAAGTTTTAGATTCACTAAGTTTATGCTGTGTGATGATTCAATTTAGCTTTCAAAGTTGTAAAGAAAAGTTTATTATTTCCTTTTTTTTCTGCTTTCCATGTAAACCGTTGCTCTTCCATGATTGATTTTTTAGAAAATTGGGCATATCTAGGGTTGAGGAGTGAAGCTAGTGAACATATTGCAGTAGTTGGCTTTGGAGTCCTTTTTTTGTTTTTGTTTGTGCTCTAAGTTGGGTCGCAAGCTACCTACTTTAGATATCACACCTTGATACCGTTGCGTTTTGGGTTTTCATATCTTGAGTATGATTCTTAACTCATAACCCATGATCTCAAGCCACAGCTCCCAACCCTAATTTGTGGAATTGCAAATGCTGCCCAAAAAACTTCAATAAAAACTGTCTTAAAAATGAATTTAGATTTCCAATATCATCTGGAGTTCTGTTCAAATTTCACCTGAATGAAAAAGTTGGGTTTTGATTGCCAGATCATCACTGTGATGCTGCCAGAGCAGAGAATGCTTTAAATCTTTCATATGGTAGTGAGCTAATTGGCATGCAAAGAGATTGGAATGAGGAGTTGCAATCTTGTCGAGAGTTTCCCCATACAACCCCTCAGGAAAGGTATATTGATATCTGCACATAGCATTTTGGGGTTACCACCCAGTGTGGTGTGGTTATTGATTTGTTATGTATGCTATGAGGTCTCAATAAGCTGCCCCTTATTAGGATGATTTTCATTATAGGATCTTGCGAGACAGGGCTCTTTACAAGGTAACTTCCGACTTTGTTGATGCTGCAATTAGCGGTGCTATTGGAGTCATCAGCAGATGCATCCCTCCCATAAATCCAACCGATCCAGAATGCTTCCATATGTATGTGACACATAAGATACGCTAACATTTTCTATTTGGGAGTTTATCAACTTTTTTTCTTCTGCTGTTCTACTTGATAGGTCATTATATAGAACATGTGGATACATTGTTTACGAACTTATATGATAAAATAATTTGTAAGCCAGATTTTTGGGGCAATAGTATTTCCTTACAGTAATGAGTTTTGATTTCATTGATTCCAGGTATGTTCACAACAATATATTCTTCAGTTTCGCGATTGATGCGGACCTTGAACATATGTCTAAGAAACATACTCTAGATGGAAAATCAAAGACCGAGAACACTTGTTCCTCACCTGGTTCGTCTCAAAAGGCTGCTGGTAATCCTTTGCATGTGGATGGTGGAGCTTTCAATGGGGCCAGTTGTGACAAAATAACCTTGGAAAAGGGTGATGGAGTCATGGAACTGACTCCGCAATCATCTGGTGAGACACAGTTAACTGAGAGCGAGCAGGCTACATATGCTTCAGCAAACAATGATTTAAAAGGCACCAAGGCCTACCAGGAAGCTGATATCACTGGACTCTATAATCTCGCCATGGCTATTATTGATTATAGAGGTCATAGAGTGGTGGCTCAGGTTTGTACAAAGGAACAGTGAACTTTTTTCATTTATGCTAATTCAGCAATCTAATTGCATGTTGTGATATCATTCTAAACGTTGTATTAAATTGATAATTATGCTTTGTGGTTTTGTTGGACATAATGATGACATTTTTATAATATGTTGTAGAGTGTTTTACCTGGCATTCTTCAAGGGGATAAGTCAGACTCTCTTTTGTATGGTTCTGTTGACAATGGCAAGAAGATATGTTGGAATGATGATTTTCATTCCAAGGTGAGATGGAAGTTATGGTTGGATTTGTCTTTAAAATGACACATATCCTGTTTGAAGTTTCTACTTTGTAAATATGTGTTTTTAAGGTTGAAATTATTACAGTAACAAGATTACTTCAAAAATTCCCCATGGTGAAATTTTTGGGTTATGTTGTGATGTAAATCATGTGCTGTTGATTTGAGTTATGGACTTTGGGGGTATAGGTGATAGAAGCTGCCAAACACCTTCATCTGAAAGAGCATACAGTCATAGATGGGTCTGGAAATGCTTTCAAATTAGCAGCTCCGGTTGAATGCAAAGGTATTGTTGGCAGTGATGACAGGTAATTTTTCCTGTTCTCTTCCTTGTTTTAACCTGTGGATAATCTCTGTTTTCAAATGTTATAATACTTGATCATTGTAGTAGTTGTCCAGACTTCTTAAATTGTTTGTATCTTAACATCATATTTGTCAGGATATTTTCTAGGATGCGCGCTAAGTTTTCCCATGAATGCAACATTATGGGTCAAACTCATTGTTAGATTTTCTTTCTTGGATCTTTCAAGGGAAGGAAAAACAAAGATAAGTATAATAGAATAGACTATAATTGATGTAGATTGTAGCTGGAACTTGAAAATAGGGCTTAGGGTTTGTAGAAAAACCTCTAAAAGCATAAAATTATTTGATTGATAAAAGACATACCTAAAAATCAAGCGTAGGCAGCCTATTTATACTAGTATAGGACCTAATCCAACTCCTAATAGAAAAAGGAAATACTAATTAAAAAGTTAATATGCTAATCGTATGATAACTAGGAATCCGAATAACTTAAGAAATACTAAATAGTAAGAAATCCAATATTAACTAGGAAAATTAAACTAACCGCTCCTGCATCAAAAAATTGTCTTAGGTGAATAGTTTCTGGTATCTTAGATCTGAGGACAAGATGCTATTGAGTAGTTGTAACTTTGCTTGTTGAATCTTTATGCCTTCGTTCAACTGGAACACAAGAAGCTTTATTGAACCTGTTTTTTGGTTTTTATAAATCTAGGCATTATCTTCTGGATTTGATGAGAGTGACTCCTCGTGATGCAAACTATACTGGACCTGGCTCCCGATTTTGCATTTTAAGACCTGAACTAATTGCTGCCTTTTGCCAGGTACTCATTGTAGCTGACAGTGACAGATTGTTGGTTTAATGTTTCATATTGTCTTATTTTTCTATTCCATTATATGGTGAAGGCTCAAATGGCAGAAAAATCAAAGAATAAACAAAAATCTGAGAATGACAATTCAAATATGACTGATGAGGATAAAAAGGTGAAACTTGAAGAAAATGAGAGTGTAGCTTCGGTTGATAGCCAGGTAAGAGTGCTCATAGTTGTGGTTGATTGATATTTATACATGATTGTTCCACTGAAGAAAATTTTGTAGTTGAATGCTTTCAAATACAATACCTTCTACAATTGAAATAAGCTGTAATTGAATTGAACCTTCTCGTATCATGTTGTGCAGATATTCATTGATGATTAATAGATGTGCGAACTGAAATATATAGATAATTTAGTGACAAAGTTATGAATCTATCCAGTGTTGACAGTTATTAAGTGCCTAATTGTTTTGGTTGCAGGAAATAACCAAAGACGGGAATACTGAGGCTGCTGAAAACCCTGTTTCTGTTCCCAGTGACAGTTTTGGAGGATATGATGAGATACTTTTCAACCCTAATGTTTTCACAGAGTTTAAATTGGGTGGGAACTCAGAGGTGAACTTCTAACCTTCTTTTATTCTTTCTATTCTATTCTCCTTATTTTTAATTCTAGCGCATACAGGACTTGTCCTTATGTTGTTATTTTTTGCCACATATCAGGAAGTAGAAGAAGATGAAGAAAATGTTAGAAAAGTTAGTTTGTACCTCGCCAATACAGTTCTTCCGAAGTTCACCCAAGATCTTTGCACCCTTGAAGTGTCTCCAATGGATGGACAAACGCTTACTGAGGCACTCCATGCTAATGGAATCAATGTTCGCTACATTGGAAAAGTAAGCACTTTTTATCCTAGCTTCAGTTATTCACCTACTTTAATATGACATGATAAATATTTTTTTAAAATCACTTGGGAATGACTCTTTATGTTGTTAAGTGACTTGTCCTTACCTTCTTCATTTTATTCTTAAACACAATTAACGTGTTTGCTTCAGGTTGCTGATGGAATAAAACATTTGTCTCATTTGTGGGATCTTTGCACTAATGAGATTGCAATAAGATCTGCCAAGCACATCCTCAAGGTGATGATTTGTTTTTAGCGTCATGTAACTTTCTATGTTTGGATTCATTTTCAGGGATTGCCCAAGGTTTTGACTTTGTACCTTTAGTTATTTACTTTTTGAATCTTCTCCGCATCTTTTTTCAATTGCAGGATGTTCTGCGGGATACAGAAGATCATGATCTTGGCCCAGCTGTCTCACATTTTTTCAACTGTTTCTTTGGAAGTTGTCAACCTGTAGGTCCAAAAATTGTATCACGAACTCATAGGAAAGTATGTGGATAGAATATTGGCACCACCTTTTTTTTAATTGATTCTTTATCATCTGTCTCCTGTAAAAGAATTGATCTTCTAGTGCCTTTGATACTTTTTGCAGGATCAAGCTGAGCATCATTCTTCAGGAAAATCATCCAGGAGCCATTTGAGGTGGAGAGCAACATCTGGAAGAAAGAATCAATCATCTTATATGAACATGAGCTCGGACTCTCTATGGTCTGACATTCAGGAATTTGCAAAGTTGAAGTATCAGGTATAGTATATCCGCTGCAGAAGGATTGGGCATTCTTAACTCCAGTTCTGTCTATTTTTCATCTAGGAGTTCTGTGGAAGATATAAAAGTACAGCCGGTCTGCTTGACTGTTATATTTGTTGCTCTAATGTGCTGAGACAATCTGGTAGTTTGAATTCCATGGGGTTCACCCATTAAATATAGGCACCAGTCTTACATATCTTACTCCATCTCTTTTTCTCTGTGTTGTTGCGTGTGCATGCTGGTATGTATATGCTTGTGAATCAATACGTACATGTGTTTGGAGGCAAATTTTCATTAGGCTGAAATTGACCATAAAGGTTTTCCAATTTGGTTGTAGTTTGAGTTGCCAGATGATGCCAGGTCATGGGTAAAGAAAGTTTCAGTTATACGTAATCTTTGCCAAAAGGTACTTTCAACTTCCTATTGGAGTCCATGAGTTTAATGTAATTAGCTTCATGGGGTTGAGCCAGAATTCCTGAATGCTAAAAAATTCACCTTGATATGACTCCCTTAACAGGTGGGCATTACAATTGCAGCTCGCAAATATGATCTTAATTCCCCTACACCATTCCAGACCTCAGATATTTCAGATCTCCAACCTGTGGTGAAGCACTCAATTCCAGTGTGTACACAAGCTAAGGATCTTGTGGAAACAGGAAAAGTTCAATTGGCTGAGGTATGCACTGAATTTTTAGTTATGTTAAACCAAAACTTCCACTTGATTTTACTTTTCAATTTGGCACAAATTCAGCTTTAGGAAGGCTTCAATATTGCCAGTATTTATGGAAATTTGAAGTTTGTTGCTGCTGGATATGAGCATGATCTTTTTTTCTTAATTTCATGTGCTGGAACAATTTTTGAGAATTTCTCTTTCGGAACTAGGCATGGAAATCCATATCTATAGTTTCTAAATATCTGGGAAAATAGTTTAGTATTGTAGAATCCTATGAAATTGATTACACTGCTTGCATGGATCTTATTCAGGGTATGCTTAGTGAAGCCTACACATCATTCTCGGAGGCATTTTCAATTCTTCAACAGGTATTGCATGGTTTTTATATGGGTTGTGAAAAAATCTTGAGGTTGGCATCTGATGTTGTAACGTGTTTCAGGTCACTGGTCCCATGCATAGAGAGGTTGCTAACTGCTGTCGGTACTCCTCTTAACTCAATTGCTATAGCTTTTAGCATGTGTTCTTCCTCCATGTTATGAATTGAGGGTCTATTAGTATGTTATTTTCCTTGTTTTATTGCATTCAACATCAAGTTCAACAACTTTATCAACACATTCTTATTTAAGATTCTTGTATTTCTTATATGTGAAATTGATTTCAAATCATTAGGTATCTTGCCATGGTTCTTTATCATGCTGGAGATATGGCTGGGGCTATCATACAACAGCATAAGGAATTAATTATAAATGAAAGATGCCTTGGATTAGATCATCCAGATACTGCTCACAGGTGGGTTCTTTACACTCTCTTCGATATTAACTTTATCCCCTGTTGTTGAGTCATCCTTGTTAGATGTTGCATGTCACTTCCTTTTTCCTCCTTTTCCCTTTCTCTTTTGTATATTCATTACGGATATTGTGTTAATGCAAGTGCTTGATTTGTAGCGCAGCTATGGTAATATGGCTCTCTTCTACCACGGACTGAACCAAACCGAACTTGCATTAAAACACATGTCCCGTGCACTACTTTTGCTGAGTTTGTCATCAGGTCCAAATCACCCTGATGTAGCTGCTACATTTATAAATGTGGCCATGATGTACCAAGATATTGGAAAAATGGATACTGCTCTTCGCTATCTACAGGAGGCATTGAAAAAGAATGAGCGACTATTAGGGGAGGAGCATATTCAAACTGCTGTGTGCTATCACGCCCTTGCTATTGCATTCAACTGTATGGGTGCATTCAAGCTTTCTCATCAGGCATGTATCTTCCAAGGGATTTTTAAGTGTTCTGCGATAAGTATCTTATGGTGGTAACTGTTTGGTCTTTGCACTCTGCGCAGCATGAGAAGAAAACATATGATATTCTTGTTAAACAACTAGGTGAGGATGACTCCAGGACCCGAGACTCTCAGAACTGGATAAAGAGATTTAAAATGCGTGAACTGCAGGTAGATGCAGTACTTTGAGAGGCATTTTTGTATACTGTATTCAATGGGTTTTGACTAATTTTACATTGCAGATGAATGCACAGAAGCAGAAAGGCCAGGTGTTGGATGCTGCTTCTACTCAAAAGGCAATTGATATCCTGAAGGTGGTTTTACCAATTTGATTGACTAAATGTCAATGATTTGATGGACATCATTATTACATGGTAGTTGGAACATAAATGATTGTTTGCATGGAGCAAAATATCCTTACATCTTGGCTGTGGACACACGAACCTACTTGAAGTTTTATTGATACCATCTCTCACCTTGAAATTGTCTTGTTATAGGCCCACCCTGATTTGATTCAAGCATTCCAGGCTGCTGCAGGGGCTGGAGGTTCTGGGAGTTCTAGTGCTTCAGCAAACAAATCTATTAATGCGGCAATAATAGGTGAAACCCTTCCACGAGGAGGCAGGGGTGTAGATGAACGAGCTGCTCGAGCAGCAGCAGAAGTTAGGAAGAAAGCAGCAGCTAGAGGCCTCTTGACTCGGCCACATGCTGTTCCCGTCCAACCACTTACTCAGCTTCTTAACATCATTAATTCAGGCATCACCCCAGATGCGGTTGAGAACGATGAAACAGGTGTGACGAAAGAAACCAATGGCCAACCATCAAATGTTGCAGTGGATACTAAAGAGGATGAACCATCAGGGCAACATCAAGCTCCTGTCGGATTAGGCAAAGGTTTAGCATCGTTGGATGCCAAAAAGCAGAAAGCCAAGGCTAAAGCCGCAGCTTGAAAGCTGTAGGAGGGATTTTTTAGTATTTCCATTGAGCAAATGTATAATTTTGTCCAGCCTGTGAAATTAGTAACTTCGTAAAATCTTATTTGAAAGTTAGCGGCCACCGAGTTCTATAGGTAGTCAAGTAATTTGACTAATTGTGCGAATTATCAAATAAGCGAAACGATATTAGGTGGAAATAAGATGTTAGGGGCGAATTCAATTGATCCCGAACGATTTGACTTGATGATGCTTGACGTTAAAATTGGGTTAGATGAGGCTTTGCAACTAATTATGTTGAGGATAATAGCGCGTGAATCAGCTC
Source organism: Erythroxylum pelleterianum (assembly GCA_027563865.1). NCBI lineage: Eukaryota > Viridiplantae > Streptophyta > Magnoliopsida > Malpighiales > Erythroxylaceae > Erythroxylum > Erythroxylum pelleterianum. The sequence goes on from JAOQMR010000009.1 coordinate 23,307,368, forward strand.
GCCAAAATATTTCCAGCTTAGAGAGTATTATTTATAGTCATGTGTCTCGGGTCCATCTAAAACTCAAAGCCCAGCTAAGAACTTGAAAAGTACAAGTCAAACCTATATCAAAACGTAGCCCCATCTTCCATGCTGTCCGAACCTAGCTCCAAACGTGACAGTTCCCAGAGCTTATCCCAAGCTTAGCTCCAAATTTAACTCCCAACCTACGTCTCAACAACCCAAACTCAAGCCTAACTTTTTCCAAACCCAACTCCGAACCTATTTAGCAGATAAGATCTAAACCTAATTGCTAACCTACAACGCCATAGCTGTGCACATCCAAACCTAACTCCATATTTAACTCCGAACCCAAGCACCATTTTACGTCCAAACCTAGCTCCAAACTTAAGCCTAATCTAACTCCGAAGCCTATCTCCCCCAAGTCATCCGGCATCACGCGCATTAAACCTTTTGCAGATTTTTATGTTCTCTTTACATCTAGAGTCGTATCATATACAAGGAACTAAAGCAAAACTAAATAGTTACTTAAAAAGAACTTTTAAGCAAAAGATAAGCCACACATATAACCAACATTGTGCTTGAAATACACATCTCGAAACTACAAATATTTCTCGTACAAAATTTCAGAAACAGGCCATGAGATTGCCGGCCTTTTCCCCAATCATTTCAGAAATAGCCCCTTGCTTTAACTATGACCACATTCTTTTCAACCAGATGCTTCGGCAGCGCGTTTGTCATACTCGCCTTGTCCCTCTTTGGCAAATTCTTCAATCAATTCTCGTTGCCTTGGAGTCAAATTTCTGCATTTTAGTCATCAGAAAATGTTAGGAAAAGTAATGTTACCCTCCACTCCACTCTGAACACAAAGACAGCTGAATAATCTCGATGCAAGATTGACTAATGGCTACGAACGGGTATCGTAAACAGTAAGACAATGAAACTTGGATCAGAAAGCCTTACGTTGGGATGCTGACATTGAAGTGCACAAATTGATCGCCAAATGTATACGAGCTCCTTGTTTTTATACCTACAAGAGAACAAGAAAACCAACTCATAAGGCGGCAAGGCTTAAAGCTTTAGTAAGAATACCAAGTAATCGTGTTCTCACCCTTTTTCTTTAAAACCACCTTCTGTCCCGGCTGGGTCCCAGGGTGGACCTGAAATAGATAAACAGTTACGAATTGCTAACTAGTTGAACAATTTTAACTTCCGAACAAGAACTCAACAAACCTTGAGTACAACATCTCCTGTAAGGGTTGGGACCTGAATTGTTCCACCCAAAATCGCCTGTAGAAGAGCCATATGAAGCAACTTTGAATGTTAAATAATCACACCATACGGATAACTAAAGAAGTGGCATGATTTACAGGAAGGCGCAACATAAAGGGTAAAACATATGAAGGAAAAAAAAAAGGCAAAATGGGTCAAGGATTATTCTAAAAAGCAAAGACCTTTGCTGATCCCTACCAAACACATCAAGTAGGACTATATTCCATTGGGTTTGAAAAATTTTCTTAGCCATGAGTTTGCAATAGATCTTACCTGGGTGATACTAAGAACAGCATCTACGTGAACATTAGAGCCTTCTCGGCGGAAGACAGGGTCCTCTCTCACCTATAGTAAAAGAAAATTGCTTCTAGTGATCCTCATAAACATAAACATTGGACATATAAGCATTCGGCCAGACTACAGTAGCATACAAGTTAAAAGGAAAAGAGAAACATGGGGGATGGTCTCTTATGCAAACAGATAACAGATAAAGCCACTGACGTTTTTACTCTAGCAGTGCATATATTTTCCTTATCCTAACGCCTAAAAAGACAGTCGATTTGCCTGCAGATGCCTTTATATTTCTCTCAAGACTAGTCAACCCCTTACCATAACAACTACAAAAATGGAACCAGCCCCTACTTCTCCATTGCAAGGATGCACATCAAAGCAGTTGAACGCATACCAAAGAAAAGAGGTAATAAATAATATGCCCTAAGAAGCCTTATCCCGCCACCTAAGCTGTGAAGAAAACAGCCTTAACTTTAATTTTTCATAAAGATGATTTCAAATCTTCTTTAGCCGCAATAGTTGCATCTTTGACATAACAAAATGAAACATATCAAGAAAAAAGTTTAATCACCTTGATGTTGACAAAGAGATCGCCAGGATGACCTCTATCTGGGTCTGCTCCACCACTTCTAGGCACTTTCAAAGTTTCGTTGTTGTCCACTCCTGTAAATAACAAGGTGAAAAGTATGAGCCATAACAAAAACAGAACTAAGAACAAAGGTATTTGAAAGTTAGTACAAACAGGATTATGAAACAAGAATTATGATAAAGAATTTGATTCTAACAGGAGGAAAAAAATTGGTTAACTTTCAAGCTTTCCCGATTCATCACATTTCAATAATAAAACAACAAAAAAGTATCTTTTCAACCACTAAGAAATGACAATTTTCAATGCGCCATTATTCGATGAAATTATTTTTGTGCTTTCAGAATGCATTCAAATGACTTTAAATCTTAGTTCAAGAATATAACGATTTCATGTGAGAGGTTTGAATCTTAGTTCAAGAATATAACCATTTCATGTGAGAGGCTAGAGTTTTAAACTTAATTGAGACTTAGAACCATGAACAATAGAAACTTAAAGCTTTATAACAAGGAATTAACTTGACAAAGTTCTACATCTCAAAGGGTCCCTTGAATCTCAAAAGCAGTAAGAGGTAAGATACTTGTCACAAAGAAACGCTTTGGAATTAAGTAATCTCAGTAACCTGCAGTGCTTGTGTCTAAGTAGGTGATAGAGACTTGTAAGAGATTTGGAGAACATCTACAGCACATTTGGCTACAAATTGTTTACCAATTATTTAAGTAACTTTTGAATTGGTCCAAAGGACATAGCCCACAAGAGCAGAAACCCAATCACAATAAGTTATTGCGGCTGGAATGGCAGACAACATGAGAGAATATATGAGGTTTCACTATGTAAGACCAACCTGGCATTATGTCCAACTTAATTGTCTTTGATCCCCTCACAACCTTACGCCCATTGCAAGACCTGCAAAAGCTCTGCCAAACCATGCAAATAAAAAGCTAATCCAAAACAGTTTAAAATTTATAAGTGAAATACTGATAGTAATATGGGTCCTAAACCCATATTGACATACTCTAGGAGAAAGAGGGAGAAGGGTCCGAACATGGGCCACATTGATAGCAATACGAATCCTAAACCCATGTTGACATATTCTAGGAGATTCACTAAGGCAGGGAGGGGTGAGTCAGCAAACGGTTAGAGAAGTTAGTTAGAAGAGAGAGAGGGCACTATGTAAGGGATGGGAGGGTAGTGCAGAGGGTATCCTTACACTTGCATTGTCTTCGGCTGATTGCTGAAAGGGCCATTAGTGGCTGGTAGCTTAGTGCTTGTGGATTACACTACGAGGCTATAGCTAAATATCAACAAAAATACGTTATTCTCATCCATTTGCTTATCAAATACAAGAGGGCATATGCCTCATCCACAAACTTTAATTTGGTGGGTTCCAAAGCCGGAGATTATCTGAATACGTCCACATCACTGTTCACGTGAACAGTGACACTAAGGTCAGTTTTGTCAGTTTATTTTATGCTAATCTTCTCTTATTAGATAGTAAGTCAACATAGGTTTTTGATTCAACAATGACGACATAGAACAGAAGGGTGTATAGGGAAATATCCAATGACTAAAAGCAACACAAATTGATTTTACTCGAAAGTACTTGGTATCTTCCAAACCAGGAGTATATGAAGATTCTACTTGATCCAAGGTGATTCTTGTGATAGTATGTCATATCTTATTGGTCAATGTGATGTGAAGAATTTCGTTAAGTCTAATACCTACCAATTTATGTTGGATGGAAAGAAGGTACTTTGAAGTCTATGAAGGTATAAACAGTCAAGAAGCAAAAAGGAAAGTAACAAAGCAGCCATAAATACTAAGGAATGGCCTGTTAATACATTTGAACAAAAAGAGTTTGTAGCTGTTAGCCAGAAAAAGCAAATTAGTTCTGCACTAGTATGAGAGAAGTAACCAAAACAAGACATTGAAACATAATTTGAAAGTGAGTAAAGCTACTGGCTGATTTTTCAAACCTTAGCTGATGATTTACAAAGTGAAACCTCTTTTAGGAGAAGTCAGCATGCTATTGAACTAATAACTTAGTCTACTTTACCAGATCTTCCAACATATGCCTAACTCTTATTGGGAATGAAGAATTCAAAAGTAGAGTTGCTGGGAAAGGTTCATTCAAGAAAGTTTTAATCCATGCGCAGTTCCAGCATTATTACTCCTAAAAAGAATGAAAGTTGGGAAAACAGTTTAAAGTCTATAAGCAAAACAAGAGAGAACAAATCCCTCATCTACAAGCTTTACTTTGGTGGGATAAAGAGTGATAGTTGATGTGACACTATTCAAGTCAAGTTACTGTACACGTAAACAATGACAGTAAGTGGCAGTTTTGTCAATTACTTAATGCTAAGTTTTTCTTATTAGATGGGGTTTAAAATATAAATTTGCTGTATTGTCCTAGTTTATTTTGAGACTGAAGCTTATTTAAGAATATGATCTTGATTAGTGTAGGATTCAATTCTATTTTAGAAATCTTAGTTGGGAATCCATAGTTTTCTATATTTAGCTATTCAATGAAAGGAATTCACAGTTTCACAATCTAAGGAGTGATTCCTAAAACAATCCATTGTTTGTTTTGTGCACTAGATTCCAGCAATTCCCACTAGAATTCCCAGCAATCTTATCATGAATTCAGCAACCTATTCTTAAATTACAGATCTGAAATTTAAATTCCAGCAACTTAACCAAAATCCAACAGCCTAGATTTTTTCAATTTTCAGAAGTTTTATTAACTAGTTGACATAGCTTTTATTTGTCCAACATCACTAAAGGAACCATGTCACAGGAAATTGAAAGGAATACTTCAATTAAACAAGTTTTGTAACATATCTGATTAGGATCAAGCATGCTAAGAAACTCAGAAATTGAGTTTAGCTATCAATCCAAAGTTACTGGAGGATGCATAAATTGACAAAAGCATCTATCAAGTAGGCGATCTATCCATAAAAACTTTCACAAAACTCTAATCCAAGAACCCTAATATGAGGGGAGCTCCCATCACAGTTATCAAACGCAGTACTAAGAAATCACAATTGTGTAAGAGATTACAGCTTCATCATCGCAAGCATAACTAATCCACACACGTGGATACAAATGGATGAAGCATCAAGGGTTTGTGACATACCGATTGTCCAGTTCCCCCACATTGATTACAGGTCTGTTGAAGACTAAAAAAGCCTTTTTGTGTAAATGTCTGTAATAGGGTAATGAGATAAATAACCAGGGAAAGCACCATCATGTATCAAATAAATTTTCATGAAAAGAATACAATATAACGCACCACTCCTGTGCCTTTGCAGCGCCTACAAAGTTCAGGTTTTACTCCAGGAGGGATACCTTCACCACCTGCAAAAAATCAGGAAACTAAGTAGGATTGGCACAGTATACACTGTCACCAGAATGGAAGGAATTAATTCAATGGAGGCAAAAGAAATCAACATACGACAAGCTTCACAAGGCACATTGGCTTGGAATGTGATAGTTTTGGTGCATCCTTGAACAGCTTCCATGAAAGACAGTTCAATGGAAACCTACATAGCAGAAAAAAGTATATGAACCCTAGAATTAAACTGAAATATCACATGACATCTCCATCAAAGAGAAGTAATAAGCACCTCAGCATCCTGACCACCAAGCTTCTGTTTGAATATGTTGCTGAATATCTAACTCCATTCACAGAAAGTGTATCAGAATAAACACAGAGGTGAATCCTCCCAAAAAGAAAACAACGAAGAACAAAAGGTAAGAGGAAGTTATCACATCATCCATTCTGAAGAAGTCTTCAAATGGATTAGCCCCACCAGGCTGATAACCAGTTGTACTTTGGTGTTCGAATGCATCATGGCCGAGCTTAAAAAGTAGAAAAAAGAAAGAATCAGTAAAAGCCCCAACTAGCACAACAGCTAGAAAAAAAGAAGAAGAAAATCAGCCTTAAACATGCAAACATAAAAGCAACGAGACATCCAAATCAATGGTAACTTTCTAGAATAAGAGAGAGAAAGAGATGGCTTTATATATATGCTTAAGTGCATAAATATAAGAAAAGGCAGTTTCTAAAGCCTTGTGTATCCTATTGTAGTACTAATAAGATCATATGCTGCTAATTGTTTATTTAGTGAAAAATAAATTGTATATCATAAACTAAAATTATCACCAAACCTCATCATATTGTGCACGCTTCTCTTCATCTTTCAACACCTACAATAACAAAAAGAAAAAGACCAAATGCATTTAATATATACAGAACCTGAACACAAGATGGGCAATATTTCTGTTCTTCGTAATTTACCTCATAAGCCTTTGAAACATCTTGGAACTTCTTTTCAGTTTCTGGATCATCTTTGTTTGCATCAGGATGGAGCTTCTTAGCCAGCTGGGGAATAAGAATTGGAATAGCAATCAAAACCATGAAACCAAGTAGATTAAATTGGAAATTCAAGTTCCAGGGAAGCGGGGAGTGGAGTGAATATGGATGCAGAATAAACAACCAGAACACTGAAAGTTAATGAGCACGAAACCAACCCCATAATAAGCTTTCTTGATATCCGAAGGACTGGCGTTCTTGCTAACACCCAGTACATCATAATAGTCTCTAGACAAATTTGCTGTCCCGTAGTTGGAAAAATAAAAAGAAGAAAAAAGAGAGCGAGAGACAATCAATAACAGGAAACTAGAAAAAGAAAACAGATGCGGCTACGAGTGTGTGTTTCTCTCTATTGGTGTTTGCCAGTAAGAAAATAACTGTCAACTAAAGTGAAAAAAGGGGAAAAAAATTTTGGATTGAAATAGCCGACAAGCAAGGACGTTAAATGAAGAAGCAATATGAAAATACCAGTTCCATGAATCGACCTCGCTGCACACAAATTGCCATTAAGCGCCCCCAACATCAACCAGCTACTACTTTTAACTGCAACGTGGAAGTGAATAAGAACAGAGGTATATCGATTAGTATAAGATCAATGCAACTAGAAAATCCCAATGAAGAAATCCAATTCCACAACAATCCGTCTAGGGTAAAGCAAAGGAGATAAAGAAAAACATAAACCAACCGATTTTTGAATAACAATCGCCAAAAACTTGGCAATTCCTAGTGCTGAATCTCCTCGAACTCTCATTCCAGACGCTCTTGTATGCCTGCAACTTGAAAAGGGAAAAGCAAACTCAGAGGAAAGAATAGAAAATTATCATTGACGATAAAGAATTGAAAATTGAAGGAATATCGAATCCTACGGGGCTAGAAAAATCTTGAAGAAGGTCGCGACGAGATAGCCAACGCGCAAGCTTGATGCCGCGGGAACGAACCATTTTGGGAGGCTCTTATGAACGAAGAGTGATGAAAGTAAGCTTGGGCCGTGTAGATTTACAAGTATGAAGCGCCTCCTCCTGGTCTAAAGGAAGGCTGAGACCCGCGTAAACCCTAGAATACAGTTCCCCTGATCTTGGAAGAGTCTAGTAGCTGCGCGACGGAGAGAGAAAGCGAGCGAGGGAGAGATTCAGTCCAGTAATAGGGGTCCCGTCCGGTTCCGTCCCGCCTCGAGAAAAAAGTGACGAATGTCACCCGCACGACATGTCGTATTCTGCTATGTGATTCGTTGTTTCGGGTACTACAGCCCATAGCCCAACCACAAACTATTATAACGTAATATCGGCTCATAAGCTTGCAATTGCTTCATGGTCTCAACACAAGTCGGACTTTCAACTCTCAATAATAAAATAATGGGCTGGATCTTGTTTCGGAAGACCTTCAGGCTTTTCTGATCCAAGCCCAAACAGTGACTATTAATTATTACCTGGGATTATTGATACAAGCATTGTTCTTAATTCTTAAATGCTCCTCGTTCACTTTCGCTTTGTAGACTCGTGCACAGGCAACTGGGTTCGAGGGAGAGCAGGTCATAAAAACTTTACCCACAATATGAGCTGGGACCCATTGTGAAATTAGCAACGAGTCTCTAGCCTGTACGAAGAGGAAAGTTAGCCAACCTTCCTCTTTTTCTAATATGGGATACTCACAAGTGAGTATTATTAACACTCCCCTTAAGTGCAACTGAGACTAAACATTCAGTTATCACTTGAAATAAACACAGTGGTAACTGGACCGGGGCGTTAGGACTGAACATCCAAATGGACAACCAAGAAATTAATAATTCGAACTAAATTTGCTTTGATACCATGTGAAATTAGCAATGAGCCAACGGGCCCACGCGAGAAGGAAAGTTAGACCATACATAAGCTCAAGTGAGGTTCCATTTTAAAACTAATTAACAATAAGTGAAATAGCCCACTAGGTTTATATATTAATCTTCTTTTTCCTCTTTTCTAATATGAAACACTCACAAATGAATATTATTGATAGTCATAAGGTCTTATGTTTTCTGTTTGCATAACTGGAGATCAACCACCTCTGTTTGGAAACTAATGAATTGGATTCAATTCATTAATTTTATGTAATTAAATTCAATCCATATGTTTGGAATGCTAAAAAATAGATGACTTGAATTCAACCACCTAATTGAATCTCATTTTCTTTATGAATTCAATTCACGCCTTAAATAATGTTAATTGAATTATGAATTGAAGAGTCAATTTTTTTCAAAACATTAAAAATTCTTTATTCAAATATACACATCATAAATATACAAATTACTACAAAATACACACACATTGATTACATACTATTTTTAGTTAAGGATAAAAAGTTATATAAAGTAGTTGAATTCATTCTTATTGTATTCTAAATAATGTAATTGAATTCAATTCTAATATTTATAAATTTATTCCAAACAGTGTAAATCGAATTTAATTCAATCCCACAAATGTAATTGAATCCAATCCGTCACTGAATCCAATAGCACAAAAGTTGGTAAATAAGTTAATAAGAAGAAACCAAAAGGAAAGGTATTTGTTCATCACTTTTCTAGTTTCTTCCCACAGGCATTGCTGGCCACCGAAGAAAAGCATGTTTGTAATTAAGCTACATTGTAATTGTTTAGATAGAATGCAGAATTCTTACAATCTATATGTCTCGCATGTTAATTAAAACGAAGGTTCAAAGAGAAAAGGAATAATCAAGGATGGATGCCACTCATTCCTTTCTTGACAAAGATGTCAAGCTTTGGATCAAGGTGATGGAAAAGGAAAAAGCTATATATATATACACATATCTGTCGGATTGGATCAGCCAGTTTTAGCTTTTATACTAGTTTTCACATGAACATGAACGGGAAATTAACATTTTGCAACAAGCTATAATTTGGACACGAATGAGCCAATCACAACAGGAACCGCATTAATTTCTTCTTCTACCTTCACCATTTAACTTGGCAAACAAATACAAATAAGTCATCTGGAGTAAAAGAAAGATGTGCAGTGCATAACGTAACATTCGCTTTAAATAAAGTTGGTGCTTCCTTCTTGGCTATATGTTTGTGTTTTGTACAAAAACACTCACAGGCACAGGCAGCTTCTACGTCAAAACATTCTTTTCTTCGTGGGAAAATCTATAGCAATTGAAGCTATTCCACTAAAAATATTTATTCCTTCCTTTCGATGCATTGCCTTGATGAGTGGAACTTCTTTGCTTCCAATGCGAGTTATAGATTTCTTGATGACTGCCACCTCTTCCCAATAAAGACATAATAATAAGCCATGAAACTAGTAGTAGAAGTGGCGGATGCTCACAATCTTATGCCCAAAGACGGGGAAGGATCATCTAGCCCTTTTGTAGAAGTTGACTTCCAAAACCAACTCAGCAAAACCAAAACTATCCCAAAGAACCTCAACCCAGTTTGGAACCAAAAACTTTTCTTTGATATTCACGAAACCACAAATTTCATTCACCAATTCATAGAGGTTTCTGTGTACAACGAGAGGAGACCTATTCCTGGTCGAAACTTCCTTGGTAGGGTTAGACTTCCTTGTTCAAACATTGTCAAGAATGGAGTAGTTTATCAAAATTATCCATTACAAAGCAACTTGTTTCTGTCTAGTGGGAAAGGTTACATTGGTCTGAAAGTTTATCTCTCTGAAACCGAATGCCCTCTTCCTGCCACCCCACAACCTGCTGAAGCTTGTTCTCCACCCCAACAATCAGAAATCCCTCATCTTCCTTCTCTTCCTCTCACTCCCCAATTACCTGATCACAAAACACTACCTACCATTCCAAAAGCAAAGCATACCTCAGAAGAGTTTGTGAATCACTCCTCGAATTCTCCTGACTGTGGTGCTATTTACGAAGAAGAAGAGCCGAAGGCGGAGGCCGGAAAGCAGGTCGCTCAAGTAAGTGAATACAAGCATCAAGTTCTGCAGCAACCCAGTTTATCAGTACTGGAAAGGCGAGTGGAAGGTGATCCATACACCATGCAGTCAGAAGATGACTACAATTTGAAGGAAACAAATCCGCAGCTTGGAGAGCGGTGGCCAAGTGGTGGAGTCTACGGAGGAAGGGGATGGATGAATAATGGAGACAGATTTGCTAGCACATATGATCTGGTGGAGCAGACTTTCTATCTATATGTTAGAGTAGTTAAAGCCAAAGATCTTCCACCAAGTACCATCACTGGGAGCTGCGATCCTTACGTGGAAGTAAAGCTGGGCAACTACAAGGGAAGAACAAGGCATTTTGAGAAGAAAATGAATCCAGAGTGGAACCAAGTGTTTTCATTCTCAAAGGAACGAATTCAGTCATCAATGCTAGAAGTTTTCGTCAAAGATAAGGAAATGGTGGGAAGAGATGACTATCTTGGTAGAGTGGTGTTCGACTTGAATGAGATTCCTACCAGAGTTCCGCCAGACAGCCCACTGGCTCCTCAGTGGTATAGATTGGAAGAACGAAGAGGTGGAGGGAAGGTGAGAGGAGAGATAATGCTTGCAGTTTGGATGGGAACACAGGCAGACGAAGCTTTTTCAGACGCTTGGCACTCTGATGCTGCCTCTGTTTATGGAGAGGGTGCTGTAAGCATACGTTCCAAAGTTTATGTCTCTCCGAAGTTGTGGTACCTAAGGGTGAATGTGATTGAGGCTCAGGACGTCGTGCCTAATGATAAAAGTCGGCTGCCACAAGTTTTTGTCAAAGCTCAAGTTGGGTATCAAGTTCTTAAGACTGCCATACACCCCACTCCAACCACTAACCCTATGTGGAACGAAGACTTGGTTTTCGTAGTGGCAGAGCCTTTTGAAGAGCAGCTTCTGATCACGGTTGAGGATAGATTGCACCCTTCAAGAGATGACATTTTGGGGAAGATAAGCCTACCACTCACCATGTTTGAGAAGCGGCTAGATCACCGGCCACTTCATTCTCAGTGGTTCAATCTAGAGAAGTATGGCTTTGGCGTCCTGGAAGCGGATAGAAGAAGAGAGCTCAAATTTGCAAGCAGGGTACACCTGAGAGTTTGCCTTGAAGGAGGGTACCACGTACTGGATGAATCAACGATGTACATAAGTGATCAAAGACCAACGTCAAGGCAGTTGTGGAAACAACCGGTGGGGATTTTGGAAGTGGGGATATTAAGTGCACAAGGCCTTCTTCCCATGAAAATGAAGAATGGTCAAGGAAGCACCGATGCTTACTGCGTAGCTAAGTACGGCCAGAAATGGGTTCGGACAAGAACTATTCTCCAAACTTTCAATCCCAAATGGAACGAGCAGTATACATGGGAAGTTTATGATCCCTGCACTGTCATAACACTGGGGGTTTTCGATAATTGCCATTTGGGAGGTGCAGGTGCCGGTGCAGGAGCAGGAGCAGCAGTGAGGGACCCGCGGATTGGAAAAGTAAGAATCCGACTGTCAACATTAGAAGCTCATCGCATATATACACATTCATATCCACTTCTTGCTCTGCAACCCAACGGGCTCAAGAAAATGGGAGAGCTCCAACTGGCATTTCGATTCACCACTCTGTCCGTCGCTCATATGATATACGTCTATGGTCATCCTTTGCTACCAAAAATGCACTACTTGCATCCATTCACGGTGAACCAAGTAGATAGTCTAAGGTACCAAGCCATGAACATCGTAGCTGTGAGGCTTGGTCGGGCCGAGCCACCTCTGAGAAAAGAGGTGGTGGAGTACATGTTGGATGTGGATTCCCACATGTGGAGCATGCGGAGAAGTAAAGCCAACTTCTTCAGAATCATGTCGCTTATTTCTGGAGCCATCTCAATGAGCCGATGGTTCGCTGAGATTTGTCAATGGAGGAACCCAGTCACGTCAGTTCTGGTTCACATCTTGTTTCTGATATTGATTTGGTATCCAGAGTTGCTACTCCCCACTGCCTTTCTCTACATGTTCTTCATTGGGATATGGAACTATAGGTACCGACCAAGGTACCCACCTCATATGGATACTAAACTTTCATGGGCAGAAGCTGTGCACCCAGACGAACTTGACGAAGAATTTGACACGTTTCCAACTTCCAAGTCAGAAGATGTTGTTCGAATCAGGTACGACCGGCTTAGAAGCATTGCAGGAAGAATTCAAACAGTGGTGGGGGACATAGCAACTCAAGGGGAGAGGTTTCAGTCTCTACTTAGCTGGAGAGACCCCAGAGCTACTAGTCTTTTCATAGTGTTCTGTCTCTGTGCTGCAGTGGTTCTCTATGCGACTCCATTCAGAGTCGTGGCTCTGGTCACAGGTCTGTATTATTTGCGCCATCCTAGGTTCCGCAGCAAGCTACCTTCGATCCCCAGCAACTTCTTCAAAAGATTACCGCCTCGAACAGATAGCTTACTGTGATCTACCTATCATCTTGTAATCGCATAATCTTCTCGTGCGTGCCAATAAATATTATGTCAAGTTTTCTACGAGGAAAAGCCTGGTTTTCATGTAGCTTGCTGTGATCTACCTATCAGCTTGTAATCGCATAATCTTCTTGTGCGAGCCAATAAATATTATGTCAAGTTTTCTACGAGGAAAAGCCTGGCTTTCATGTAGCTTACTGTGATCAAAGCCTGGTTTTCATGTAGCTTACTGTGATCTACCTATCAGCTTGTAATCGCATAATCTTCTTGTGCGTGCCGATAAATATTATGTCAAGTTTTCTACGAGGATAAACAGGTATTAACTTACTCGTTCAAACAACTATCAAGTAGTACTCTTCCAATTTTCATCTAAGAAAAACTTGTATTTAAATACCATGTGCTGTTCCATAAATCTCAACCATTCATTTATGCAGAGCCCACGTTCATAGACACCATAATATTGGACAGAAGATCCAGACTTTATTACCTAAGTACTTGATTTCCCAAATAGGCCAGCCAACTTAGGATGTTTCGTTCTGGGTTAAAAAAATGTCATTTCAATCTAACCCAACTTAACAAGTATAGTAGATGTGGTGGACTATTTGTCCATAATGAACAAATAATACGATGATCCTGCAGATATTTCCCAAGTTAAGTGCTTGTCATACTACCATTCAACTAACCAAACATAAGGACATAAAACAAGCATGCGACTGTTATTTCATAAGTTTAGTAGTGCTAGAAATCATGCTACAAAAAGTGTATACGCGAGAAAACAAAGTTCCCCGCACAATGAATAACTTGGATGTAGAGGTTCATCCAACTGTCTATTGCCCAAAAAAAGTTGCAAAAGTACCATTGACAAAGCTCAATCGATATCTAGTACAGTAAAAGAGATAATCCTAGAACTTCAGTCTAGAACACAAGTTCATGCGGCTTCATTCCAGCTTTAAGTGAAAACCTCGCAGCCAGATAGGAATTCAGGTCTGGAACAGACTCAATTGCTTTAATCAGTTGTGTGTCCACAAACTTCTGATCATCCTTCCTCTCCGCTGGTAGCACATTCTTCTCCTGCAAATTGGGAAAAAATGAGAAGAAAATATAAATAGAACTCCACTTATCACTGTAAGCATGAGGCATTTTAAGACACCAACCTCTTTCTCAGCCTCAAAGAACTCTCCCTCGCCTTTCTCCTTCTTCTTCTCAACTTGCTTGGCAAAATATTGGTCACCAAACCTCTCCACATTGACCCCAGAGATGTCCACTTTGGTGGAAGTGGCAATGACATAGGACTGACCGACTCGCCTCAGAGGAACACCATTAATCTTGAATGGCCCTGAAGCACACACACTACAGTTTAATATGATTCCAGGATAACACAAGATAGGCTCATTTGCGATCATTATTTTACGTTGACTAATCATAATTGTAACACAAGTGTAATGCCAGACCCTGCTTCCTGAGCTTATTTAAAATAGCAACTGTGTAAAGAAGAAGTAAAGTTACAGAGAGGAAATGTAAGGATAGTGACCAGTAATCAAAAGCAAGCCGGAGGGAAGCTGCTTGAGGAATACAACTCTCTTTCCCTTGAACCTTCCAGCAAGGAGAATCAAAACGGTGCCAGGAGTAATACTTGCTCTAAAAAACACAAAAGAAGAAGTTTACTAAGAAGACAAAAAGTATCAAGTGATTCACCATGTTGTAGATGCTTCCTTCGTCACAAGCACATATTCCCATCTGATACACGTACATATATGCATAAATCGCCATCAAACACATGAATATAAAGTCGAGAATGTGGTCGAACACGCTACACGCATAAAGAGCAGTAAGTAGAGAGACCTGAGCTTGGTGGGTTTATGCTTCCGCCTGTTTAGAAGAGGTTTCTTAATGTCGTCGGCAGGGTAAAACTTAGGAGGGTTATCGGCGGGAGCAGCAGGCTTAGGTTGAGGGTGGTGGTTGGGGAAGACGCCACCGTTCTTGGCTTTGATGGCCCATAAGCCCCTCTTATGGTACATCTGCGCCTTTGAGTACTTGCCGATCCCTCTGATGAGATCTGGGTTCCTGGGAGCCATTAACTTCGTCTTCCCCTTCGATCTCACGACTAACCCTAGAAAGAAAATCGATTATATACATTACGCGCCCCCGCTCCTTGAAAGGAACTAAAAACTCTACTATGGGCTGTGAGGCGTTCAAGTAGCTAGGCCCAAAATTGATTGTCCATAAGACCAACCCAATGATCTTCGTCATCATCCTTATCTTTCTCAGCTCGCCTTCTGACTTCCTTCTTCTAAACTTAGAATAGCGGTCAGACTCAGACTCAAGAGTCAGAGATGGCACCAATCTCATCTCTAATGATGCCACTACCAACAAAACCGATCACTTTCTCCATAAACCCATCAAAACTGACTCTTCACTTTCCCAAAACTAGGAACAGGCTCTTTGCCGTCGCTGAAGATACCACACCCGCATCCGAGGCTGCCAGAAGGCTTTACATTGGTAATATTCCTAGAACCGTCGACAATGACCAACTTGCAAAGATTGTTGAAGAACATGGCGCTGTTGAAAAAGCTGAGGTCACTCTACCTTTCCCTTTTTGCTGTTCTCTTTTACACCACTCTTTTGTTTGTCATGTAATGAACTCTTTTTTCTTTCGCGAATGTTTAATTTATCTTGGATGCTGAATTCCCAAAATGATTAGGTGAGCACTGTTCAATCAATCGTAGGCTCGGCATTGAATTGTTGTTTTAGAGCTCATAGCATCTTGTCGGTTTGCCTTGAACTTATATCTTCCCTGTCAATGTTTCTCCACGATTAACTAGTTCTATGTGGACAAATTTTGGCATATAAACTAATTATTCGAAAAGGTCCATATTGGTAGCAATTGCTTGGTTGGACCCGATTGATAATCTTGCAATAGAGGCCAAAGGTTGAAACTTTGACAGTAATATGTACCTGTACTTCATTCATGCAGGTTATGTATGATAAATACTCTGGCAGGAGTCGTAGATTTGCATTTGTTACAATGAAAAGTATTGAGGATGCTAATGCTGCAATCGAAAAACTTAATGGGACAGTAAGTTTTACCAATACTTTGTCAAGCTGGATGTTCTGCTGATGTTCTCTGGCTAATCTCAGCTGACTAATTCCATTTTTCTTTTCATTGCAGGAAATTGGGGGACGGGAGATAAAAGTAAATATCACCGAAAAACCTTTAGCATCAGTGGACTTGACACTTCTTCAAACAGAAGATACCCAATTCATTGACAGCCCCAACAAGGTATATGTTGGAAATCTATCAAAAACAGTTACTACAGAGACACTCAAGGAGTTCTTTTCCGAGAAGGGGAAAGTTCTGAGTGCCAAGGTTTCTCGGGTTCCAGGGACCTCCAAATCCAGTGGGTTTGGATTCGTGACATTTTCTTCAGAAGATGATGTAGAAGCTGCCATATCATCATTTAATAATTCTGTAAGTGGCTTCTTGTTTGCTATCTAAATGATTTTTTTTACTACATAATTTAGATTGCATTATAATCTGAGGTAATTTTCAGCATCCTGTTGTATGAAAATGTGGCCATGCGTCCTTGTTTCTTATTGTTCTTTGCAGAACAGTTTACCAATAATAAACTTGAGGCCTTTGTGTTGTCAGATACATTTAGTCATATCCTTTCTCTGATGCCTTTTTGGTCACCGCAGTTGCTCGAAGGGCAGAGAATTCGTGTAAACAAGGCGTAGTGATAAATCGAATGCTGGATTTTGCAGAGCATTGTGCAGTGCAGCCACGGTTCCCATAGCCTTGTTGGAATGTAGTTCTTTTGAGAATGGTTATCGTTGAAGTTGAGAGATTAATGGAGAGGCGGATGGTGAGAAAAACTGTATTGTTAACTGTGTGAAAGAAGGTGACATATCAATCAGGCTATAGCATATTGCATATGAGCCTTGTTCTGTTTTAATCCAAAGGGCTCATCAGGTTGTAGCTCTTGGTAACATTTACTTGGTTCAAGATCCCCTTTTACAGTCGATTGCGTTCAACAGCAGTTGCGGAATAAAACACTGCTGTTGACTTCAGTATGGACATATCTGAGCCCTCCCCAGAATTAGAATTGGACTGCTGACTTAAAGCTTCATGGACTTTTGCCCAATCTCAAGCTTTATAATTGAGAACATTTTAACCAACCCTACTTAAATAAATGCGGCCTATGACTGCTTAGTGCTGGCCCCTTCTCAAAAGTAAAGAATCGGAAATTTTGACTTTTAACTTTAAGCAAAGAAGAACGTCCACCCCCAAATAGACAATTGTGTCTCTCTTCGGTGCCCAAAAGACGAAATCTCGTCTTGGCTGCTTGGCCTTCTAGGCACTCCCAAAGACAAAACCAAGTTGCGGCACTTCGATTTCACGCCCTTTTCGTTCCGTTATTAAACTCGCTACTTCTTCACCAACCCTGTCGCCAATACACTCACACCCGCACACGCCAAAGCACAGACTGTATTTGTGCCCATAAGCGGTCTATATCCATCTTCAAGCGAATAACGCCTCCCTCCTTTGTCTATAACATAAACCAGGCTCTCTGTCAAACTATATCATCCAAATCCCAGTTTCTCATCACTCCCTACATTCTCATGGCTCTTTCATGTAAGCTCCCATCTATCTCTGTATATTCACCGAATTCCAATAGACTTGTCTCCTTAAATCCAAGCCCCTTATGTTGTTTGCCCTACAGTACAAACTCACCATTTACGGAAAAACATTCCGTCCAAAGGTATCAAAGAGATCAGTGGCTCTACAAAAAAGAGGACCCAAGTCAATCTCCATGTTCATGTCCTATCCCGCCCGACCAAGAGTCTGTAAGGCAACATGACATTGCGTTGCAGCTTCCTGAGCTTAAGAAGCTGCTGCTGGTACTTAAACAAAAGAGAGGGGCTAATGACGGCGAGAAATGCGTGCCTCCGGGTAATGTTTTCTTGGTGGGGACAGGTCCCGGAGACCCGGAGCTGTTAACGTTAAAATCAGTGAGAGTAATACAGAAAGCTGATCTCTTGTTGTATGATAGGTTGGTTTCTAATGATATTCTCGATCTGGTTGGTCTTAATGCTAGACTTCTTTACGTTGGCAAGACTGCTGGCTATCATAGTAGAACACAGGTAATCATCCCAATCATTATTAGTAAAGTTCAAACCTTTTATATGCTCATCCCAATCAAAAGATTATTAGTAAAGTTCAAACCTTTTATCTGCTTCATAAGTCGGAACTTGTGCTTTCTTCATTTTTGTTGCTCAAGTATTTCCCTTTCTAGTTCTTCTGTTTCTTTATTTCGAGAGTTAGTGATTGTTACACCTATGACATATAATTTGTGCTTTTGGGGTATCCAATTCCTTTTGATTGCATCTGCCATCTTTTCAGTTTTCAACGCTTCTTGTGAATTATGATAGGCTTTTGTTTTGTTATTAATGTCCAAAGTTTGCCCTCTTTTGGGTAAGCATTTGGTTATTCTAGCTACGTTCTTGCATTAATATTTGATGCCCATGGATTGAATTCATTTTAAAAGATCCACGCCATTACCTTTTGTGTTCCAGCATCTATATTGTTTCAGAAATTGATATGGAGTTCCTTTAAAATGTGTAGGAGGAGATACACGAGTTATTATTGAGTTTTGCTGAAGTTGGGGCTAATGTAGTAAGACTTAAAGGAGGGGATCCACTTGTAAGTTTTTGTCTTTTAACCATCTTAACTCAATTCTATTTAACTTTTCTTTACAATGGAGAGAATGATGGCCATATCTTTGGGTGTAAAGGTATTTGGCAGAGGTGGGGAAGAGATGGATTTTCTACAGCAACAAGGAATTCATGTGAAAGTTATTCCAGGTACTTTTTTGCTCATTCTTTTATCAAATTATAACTAGCTTTGCTCTGAAAGCCTTAATTGTCCCATGATAAAGAATGTGTAAAGTAACAGTCTTTTCTAAATACCCAAAGTTGGCTTTTCTGGTAATGGAACAAAATTCATTCATCATGTTCTATCCCTTGTCTGATCTACCCCATGCGATAGTGGTTAGCTAATTGAGAAGTGCATTCTTGAAACCAACATCATTCTTGAATAGGGAGCTGGAACAGAGCAATAAATCCAATGTGCTTCAGAAGCTAGTGCTAATTTGTTAGTTGTTGGACTTAGAGTATTCCATGCCTTTAGCTTGATTTTAATGGAGTACCAAACCAGGACTACTCCCTGTTTTGCCTCTTTTTATATCTTGATTAATTTAGATAAATCATAGTAAGATGATTCTCTTCTGCACTCTTGAATGTCTACTGTTATTTGAGGGGGGATATCACAGCAGTGCCCAATCTATGCAGGTATAACTGCTGCTTCAGGGATTGCAGCAGAGCTGGGAATTCCGTTAACTCACCGAGGTATTGCAAATAGTGTTAGATTTTTAACAGGACATTCGAGAAAAGGTGGAACAGACCCCATATTTGTAGCAGAAAATGCAGCTGACCCTGATTCAACTTTGGTAGTTTATATGGGGCTGTCAACCCTCCCTTCTCTAGCTTCAAAGTTGATTAATAATGGTCTACCTTCAAATACACCAGCTGCTGCAGTGGAGCGAGGGACTACACCTAAGCAGCGCATGGTAAGTAGACACCAATCGGTTTCGCAGAGCTTCAGTTTCCTAATATTTTTAATGTCAGCGATGTTAACTGTAATAACAACGATGCAGGTATTTGCTGAACTAAAGGATCTTGCTGATAAAATTGCAATAGCAGAGTTAGTTTCACCTACACTGATAATCATCGGAAAGGTTGTTGCACTTTCGCCCTTCTGGCCACATTCTTCAGCACAAGAACCCTACTTGGTGGAGGCTGTGTAGAGCGTGGTTTTGTGGATATGGACAACCATATGTCGGCGTGGAGGTAATTCCGGACGGTGTTGACGTACAAGTTATCTGCCCGTTTGTAGACTCCTCCGAACTGCTGCTACTGTAAGAGATGGCTTGTTATGTTGATGTCTATGCAGTTTATTTGAATGCAACAGTAAGAGTTAGTTTTGGATTTGGTGTTTAAGAAATTTGATCCAGATAGAGTGAAAAGTTAGGTTTTAGTTTTGGATTTGGTGTTTAAGAAATTTGATCCAGGTAGAGTGAAAAGTTAGGTTTGACACTATAATGCGCATGGCTAACAGATTTTGTAAAAGTAAAGCCTCTGAGCTCCGGAATCCATACCAGATTCTTCCTTTAGTAAAGCTTTGCATTACTAAACCTTTTTAAGTTTTAGTGAGATTTTTACTGATTTGTTATTATTGTTGTATTATTTCATTCAATCTATTTCAACTATATAAAATAATGTGCCGGAGAGTGGGTTGCGGGGGCCCTAGGCAAATGACTTGCTTAATCTACAATTCCAAGTACCTCACTCTCCTGGCAAGTGTCAATTAACATTAGATTCTTATTAATAATAATAATATTTTATCAATTAAATGTGAGATAAAAAAGTTCATAAACCAATTTAAAATTTCAACTTAGTTAAGTGGCTCTAAATTAACATCTGCAGCTTGTAAAGTACCTGTCAAGCATGTTTAAAACGGTATCTAATAGTCGTTTATAGAGTTACTGTGCAAGTACTATCTAAGGTGGTACAGAGTTAATTTATCATTTCACGTAATTCTGGACATGATGGAGATCTGCTCTTCCTTCCAATTACTCTCAACCACCACCCCTCCCCTCCCTCCGCTCTATTTATAGAATCTCTGTGCATATTGACCCAGCTTATATAACTTCAACCTACGTACGTTCTCTTATTCTGATCATGATGAATTCCCAAGTAGTACTCCACACCCACATGTCAGCACTCATGATCAACTCTACCACTACTACTAGCGATTTTATGTCTTCTCTTATACCAAAACCCCCACCTCTGTTGACGATGATGATGAGATTGAGAAGTGTACAGCACTATCATTTTCATCACATCAACCCCAAAGCCAGCCATAGCAGCATACATGCTTCTGCCACTACACACTTTCTTGACTCCTTATCCCAAACCTTACCATCCTCAGATCCCCTCAGTATTGTCACTGCAACTGTTACGGTTAAAGCAGATGGCTTATTTTCCAGTACTTTTTTGTCCGGACTTCTTTATCGTAATGCTCTACTTTTGGAGCTTGCAAGCGCAGACCTCGACCCCGGTGAGTATACAAGTATAATTGCTGGTGGGACGTACATAGTTGCTATAAGTATTAATTTATCTTAAGGTTTACCTTTTTAAATAATTTGAACAGACACGGGATTGGAGAAGGAAACAGTGAAGAGTTATGGTTACAAAGTGAGGCACAAAGGTGGTGTGGTAAAATACGATGCCAAGTTCAGGGTGCCACCAGGTTTTGGAGAGATTGGAGCAGTTTTGGTAGAAAATGAACGTGGCAAAGAAATATACATAGAAAACATTGTTATTCGAGGCCCAATGTATGGGCCACTAAATGTTTCATGCAACTCGTGGGTTCATTCCAAGCATGATAATCCTGAGAGGAGAGTTTTCTTCACTCAGAAGGTCTTTCCATAACTCAATAACTCATTCATTAATGATGATTACGTGATTATGGTGCTTGTTACTTGCAGTCTTACTTGCCATCGGATACACCGAGTGGTTTGAGAAGGCTAAGAGAGAAGGATATGGAAGATAAGAGAGGAAATGGAGGAGGGGAGAGAAAATCTTACGACAGGATATATGATTACGATACATATAATGACCTTGGTAATCCCGATCAAAGTCAGGATCTAGCAAGGCCTGTTCTTGGTGGCAACAATCATCCCTATCCTCGCCGTTGCCGAACAGGACGCTTATCCACGAAAACGGGTACAACCATGCATATTTATATATTACATTCATCAATCTATGAATCACTATATGTAATGTAACAGTCATGAATTCTTCAGCTATGTTTAAACAAAGTAGTGTTTTTCAGACCCTTCATCAGAATCAAGAAGTAGCAGCGTATACGTGCCGAGGGATGAAGCATTCTCGGACGTGAAGCAGGCAACTTTCTCTGCAAAGACACTAAGATCTGTGCTACATGCACTGGTTCCCCAGATTGAAATGTTAATACTTGATCCTAATCTTGGATTCACCAACTTCGCTGATATTGACCAACTGTTTAATCAACAAGTTGTATTGCCTAAATCACGAAAGACTGGCTTTTTCCGTTCATTATTAGCAAACATACTGAAAGTTCTTCTCGAGGGAATAGATCTTCTAGAGTTTGAGACTCCTGTCATGATGAATAGTACGACCATACACACTCTCTCTCTCTCTCTAATTCATCGCACTACAATTATTAATTAACTATAGTTGGAAACTATATTTAAACAGTCATTCCCTTGCGCAGGGGACACATTTGCTTGGTTCAGGGATGAAGAATTTTGCCGTCAAACTCTGGCTGGTCTGAACCCACTCAGCATTCAATTAGTGAAGGTAGAAATAATATTAACAGTGTCCCGTTTTTATACTTTTAATTGGTTGCAGCTTTGGAATCATCACATTCCCATTGACAAAATGCTCACGTCTGATTTGGACATATAAAGTCTTAGCAAAGAGTAATCATTGACTCCGTGCAGGAGTGGCCACTGAAAAGTAAACTGGACCCCGAAATTTATGGCCCCCCTGAGTCAAATATAACGACAGAACTAGTGGAAAGGCATATAAAAGGGATGATGAGCGTGGAGGAGGTAAGCATGCATGAATCTTAAAGTTTTGTTGATCACAATTAATATATTTTGGTGGTTGATTGTATTTGTAATTGTAGGCCTTGGAAAAGAGGAAGATGTATATGCTGGATTATCATGATTTGCTTTTACCATATGTGAACAAAGTGCGGGAGCTTGAAGGCACCACATTATATGGATCCAGGACCCTGTTCTTTCTCACACCCGATGATACACTCCAGCCTGTTGCTATCGAGCTAGTTAGACCACCTATGGGCGACAAGCCACAGTGGAAGCAAGTGTTTACACCTAGTCACGATGCCACTGCTTGCTGGCTGTGGAAGCTGGCCAAGGCTCATGTTTCTGCACATGACGCTGGTTACCATCAGCTCGTCATTCACTGGTAAGTAAGTTAGTTGATTATTGTGTGTTAGTTGGAAGATATATATTGTAATTACTATTGGCAATGTTTGTGCAGGCTAAGGACACACTGTTGCACTGAACCCTACATAATCGCGGCTAATAGGCAACTAAGTGCAATGCATCCTATCTATAGACTTCTACATCCTCATTTTCGATATACTATGGAAATCAATGCTCTTGCTCGAGAAAGTCTTATTAATGAAGGGGGAATCATAGAAACCACTTTTTCTCCTGGCAAGTACTCAATGGAGCTCAGTTCAATTGCTTATGACCAGAGCTGGCGGTTCGACAATGAAGCATTACCAGCTGACCTTATTCAAAGGTACTGATCATTTGAAGTCACTGGAACATTTGTATAATATGATTAAGCTATTTGATACTCGTGTTAATGTAGGGGAATAGCAGTGGAGGACCCGAGTGCAAAACATGGTTTGAGGCTAATGATTGAAGACTATCCTTTTGCCAGCGACGGTCTTATCCTCTGGGATGCTATTAAACAATGGGTAGCCGACTATGTGAATCATTACTACGCAGATGCAAGCAGTGTGGAGTCTGACAACGAGCTTCAAGCATGGTGGACAGAAGTTAGAACTAAAGGCCATGCAGACAAGAAGGATGAACCATGGTGGCCTGTCCTTAGAGCCCCCACAGATGTCATCCACACTTTAACAACAATCATATGGGTAGCTTCAGGTCATCATGCAGCTGTCAACTTTGGCCAATACGTGTACGGCGGCTACTTCCCCAACCGCCCAACAATCGCCCGAACCAAACTGCCTATTGAAGATGCATCAGACGGAGATGAGCTTAAGCTCTTCTTGGAAAAACCTGAAGTTTCATTGCTAAAATGCTTTCCTACTCAGATTCAAGCAACAAAAGGGATGGCAGTTTTAGATGTCTTGTCAAGCCATTCGCCTGACGAGGAGTACATTGGTGAGAAAATGGAGCCGTCATGGGAAGAAGATCCCGTCATTAAGACTGCATTTGAAAGATTCCATTTAAAACTAAAGGAGCTTGAAGCCATAATCGACCAGAGGAACGGTGATCCAAATCTCAAGAATAGGACTGGAGCTGGAGTGGTTTCATATGAGCTCTTAAAGCCATTCTCTACTCCAGGGGTGACAGGAAAGGGCGTTCCCAACAGCATCTCCATTTGACGCTCATGCATATAGCTTCTCAAGATAATAATATTTGTGCCGCATGCCCACTGTATCTTATTTCCATCAAATAAAGTGAGAATTTGATTTGCTTGCATTACGGAAGTAGAGGAACCGCAAATGGAAGATGCATGCATTTTCCAACTTAGAATTGAAAATCAGTTTATTATGTACACGAATGGATCTGCTATCATTGAATTTGTTACAAAAGTGAATAGTATCATAAATTTTATGTTGAATAGAGCATATGAATGGACCTTCTCATATACAAAAGAATCAAAAGAATGAGACTGCTCTTGAAATGTAAGTGAAAAGTTTGCTCCAAATGAAAACAACATATGATATTTAACTTACGTATAAGTCTAGTGAGTTATTCCTCTTATCATCAATTAGTGTTAAGATGAAACCCATTTGAATTTGTATGTGCTCAGTTATTTGAGCTCAATCTTACAAAATTTAACATGGGAAAAGAGAGACCTTGAGCCAAAGACCTTTTCGTTTCATGAGCTTCATCGTTTGGCACCTTCCAGTATCTGTCTCTGTTTTGCTAACAATTGTACTATTCTAATATTTTCGTCACTGACCTATAAATTCCCTCTAGGGATCAACTCCCCGTGGAAGCCCAAAGTGTTGAGTTTTTTTGCTCCTTTGTCCCATATTGGTTGGGAACAACAAATGGGCAAGGACTATTAGTTATATAAGGAGGTTATTACCTCCTTGTTTAGTGCATCAACCAAAGTCAAAGATTTGTAGTACAAATTTGACTCTAGTTAAATTCCTCCCTTGAGGTGAGAGTTGGAGAGTTTGTCTTTGGTATTTCTTTGTGGGTGTGTTGGTGTATTAAGGGATTGGTTGAGAGG